>JAOXNR010001664.1:0-39866 GCA_028571225.1 Parsonsia alboflavescens
TGGGCTAGATTAATTAATCATTAAAGACCAGTTAATTAAGTGAGATTTTAGGGCTTTTAATCTGTGAATATGGACTGACATAGTGTGGGCTGACGGGTCCAATCCGTGATGAGTGGACTGGGCTTAGACTTTAAATGCTGGGTCTCCTCCCTTTGGCCCAATGATGATTCAGACAATTAAAAGGTCTGATTAGCCTTTTTTGAGAGATGATGATTGAAACAGAAAACGAAAAAGAATATACAGTACGTTAGTTTCTCTCAGTTTCTCTCTGGTTTTCTCATCTGCCAGACAGAAGGCATACAGAGGGCTCCGGAGGGAGAAAAGTCTCCAGCAATTCATATCTGTGCTTCCGCTACGCAATTTTACAATGGAATCGATATTAGATATGTCCCTATAAATGCATCGATCTAGGGATTAAGGACTTGATTTTGAGGTTTACATTTGATTCCTCCTGTTCTCACCTCGAAGGGCTTTTTAGGAGAAGCTGGGAAAGATGATAATCAACTCCTTTTTCACTTTGGATCATCGATAGAAACTATGAATGAAATGTCTCCTTTATTTACTTAGGTCTGTCTGTCTTTAAGGCAGCGTTTCCCGGTTATATTTGATTTCACTCGGAGGAAAAACTAGCTTTTTGAGGTTCTCAGAGAAGGAGAAAAAGATCAAAGATGTCCAGGCCCCAGGTGACCATCACCCTGGGGAGTTCGGGTCAAGTACTTTCGTTCCTTACTCTTAATTTTTCTTTCCCCCCCAATTACTGATGCAACCAGGGATTTTGACCTAAAGTATTCGTGCGAATTTTGCTCGTCTGGCAGTATTGTGTGTTGTTTGTGTTCTTGAATCAATGTTCAACTTTTGTAATTGCGAAAGGTTCATTCGGTTTAGTCTGCAGAATTATAATTTTCTTTTCTGGACTATGATAGTTTTAGTTCTTGATTTACAGGTGGTGGTAAAGAGGCCGTGGGCTAATTCTGATTGTTTCCTGGATGATGCCTTAACCTTATCAAGGAGCAAAAGATCTCTGGTAGATAGAAATTCTGAGGGCTCTTTATTTTCCGCCAACAAAAGGTGCAATTTTTTATAGAGTTTGGATTAATTTTGTGGGAGTTCTATTGGAAATGGAGGTAATGCAAAAAAATGTTCTCACTTAGCACCATGTGCTCACTCTCTAAGGGAAAAGGAGGGACCGGGGTGCAACATACTAAATAAATTTATTTGACTGAGCGCATCAATGACAACAAATTTTTCGTATGTGCATTGGATCCTATGAGCATTTCATTCATTTATTGTGATGAAAGCTTTCTGAGACACCTGATATTTTACGGCTGGTGCTAATTTTCTTTAATTTGTTTTGTTCAAATTTGGTCATGTTCTCAGACTGCGAGGTGATGAGATCCCATGGAGTTCTGGATATGGGGTCCGAGGTGGTAAGACTTTAGTAGTTCTTTTGACTACATTACCTGCCACCTCTCATATGTTTGTATATAAACATTGATTTTGATCTCGGATAATATTAATGTGCTTAGAAACAAGGTTCAGTGGAAATGACCTTCGTTTGAAGCTTTTGCGCAAGCGAATGAAACCGGAGGAGCAGAAGAGGATTGAACTACGGGAGAGAATGTCAAGATCCATTCAATCTTCAAAACGGCCTGATGGATCCGTGCTGATAAACATTCCACCATCCAGAAGAGCTGGCGAATCACCACAGATGGAATCATTACGAAGTTCTTACAATTCCCTCTCTATGGATAGACTAAGAACAAAATCCCCAGATAGCATTCATAAAATTTCTGCTGGCATGTCTTCCTCAAGGTCTATTGATGAAGTGTATCGACTCCCACCATCAAAGCCAATCGATGCTTCAAGGACTGGTTACATGATGTGTGCTGGTCCCTTGGATGCTTCTGGTCCAAAGGGATCTGCATCTATGTCAGTTATTACTTCAAGCATGAGAAACAGTCTGGATATGTGCAAGACCGTGAAGGAATTCCCACCAGCCAGTAGTAGTGTGCCAAGGAGCACATACCCTGTATGTCCCCTTGAACCAAGTTCTACTTCCATGTTGAATTAGCCAAGCTTAAACATTTTAGCTTCAATGAACTATAACAACTTATCTAAATCAGTTTGTTGTATTTCCAAAAAGGTTAGTATGCTGATGTTAATTTTCCTGAGTAGAATAATTTGCAGCCTTCTTTGTTTATTTTTTTAGTGGTAAAAAAGCCCTGCATTGGCTGTCTCTTATACTGCTTTGTTGTCTTTTAATCATCCTTCCTTGGTGTTATATAGGAAGAACCTCTCACTGTGAATAGCCTGTTGCATTCACTTGGTTTGGGAAAGTATGCTATCCATTTTCAAGCGGAGGAGGTAAGGAGTTCGTTTCAGGGAAAGAGTCATAATTATATACATACTACTGTAGACTGTTGGACAACTTTAAGGTTATGCATACTCCATTGTTTATATGCTTGGAAGAGTATGCCTGTTTTTCCTGTTTATATATATTGCTTATACAAGCAAGTGTCTAATAATTTCTTAATCCTTCTCTGCTTGTTGGCTGAAATTAAGTAGCCATTGGAAGAGCAGGTGTGAGGGGAGTGGGGAATTGATGATACATTTGAGGGATATTCTAAATATGTTGAGTGTAACAATATGATTTACTTGCACTTCTTTTTCTTGGTAATCGAAGCAATCTGTAACATTTGCATCTCTAAAGTTTCTTTTATGTAGAACAATCATCAATTCTGTGTTCTATTTGACTATTCTTTTTGTTAAACACAAACGTTACATGCAGCATCCCAATCACATTGTTGCAATGTGGTATGCCATTTAAGCTAAGCGGCACTGGCATTTAGCAATACCTTAATTGCATCACTTAGAAGTAGACAGCAAGGTGACAGCATGCTATTGTAGATCTGCCAGGCTTGTGTAGAGAATGCAATTGTGAGCATCTTATGTTTGCTTAGATATTGGGGACAGTTTTTCGTGGTATTTTCATAGCTTTAGTTATCTTTGCCAATTTTAAGTTCTTTTTCAGAAAAGGATAACTTGTAGTTAGAGTGAGAATCATTCATGGTTGGGAGAATATTGAGTAAATTATCAGTGGAGTTTCTTGGTGTCATATGACTTTTTTTTGATGTGTTCTATTTCTTAAATACATAATGGGATTAAAGACACAAAAACTGACCATAAAAGTGCTCTCCTTCGTTTGATGGTGAGAAGCCTGTGTGAATAAAACTGACCGTGTGCTATTTACTTGATGATTTAAGGACACTTATTTTATGTTGTAGATTGACATGGCTGCACTGAAACAAATGGGGGACCGTGATCTGAAGGAGTTGGGGATACCAATGGTACAGTTATTTTCTAGAAAGCATATAAGAAATGCAATCTATTTGTTTTTGCTGTGTTAATTGATACTTGTTTTGTTCGAATGGCACCATGCTTGACAGAGAGGTGTCAAAAACATTTCTCCAAAATCTTTTGTATCTCTGTGTGTGTTCTGGAAAAAAAATTTATCAATTCTTTACATGTTTAGGCATCACTTTCCATCAATAGTTTTATGTGCAGAAGTGGAGAAATCCAAGGAAATTGCCCTTAATTCCTAACCATCTTAAATAATTGGTCCACCCAGTTTGCATTAGTGCTTCCCCTTTTATTCAGAAAAGTCATGAACAGGGGAAGCCTTCTTTTGCTAATGAACTCAAAATAATCCGGTTGTCATATTAAACATATTCTTGCAGGAACATCAGTCTCAGAATGGACAAGGATCTTGATTCATTTTGGTTTGCAAACATTTAACGTTCTTATTTCTCTAGAGAGAATATCCTGATTCTAGTCAGTAGGTTAGTGCTATTCAGAACAAGAAAGGGGGTTAGATCTTCATAAGGGAGCACCAGTTGTTGGAGGCTGATTTTCCTGAATATCCGTACTCCAAGCCACTTAACCTTTTCCCGTGTTTAAGAACGGGGGTTAGATTGTCATAAGGGAGCACAGGTTGTTGGAGGCTGATTTTCCTGTATATCAGTACTCAAAGCCACTTAACCGTTTCCCGTGTTTTGCATTCTGTTATTATTATTTATAGTTGGTTTGTGGTTTGTTGGCTGACCGCATATGAATGTGTCCACAGCAATTTTTTTGCATCATTGTTTCAATCCCCTAGTTTTCCCCAAGTAGAAAACTAATTAAGTAATTTTCATTTGTAGGGGCCAAGAAAGAAGATTATCTTGGCAATGTTAGCAGCTCGACCAAAACGACCTACAGCATGAGAGTTTGATGTATGCAGTTCTGTGTTTCAGCAGTGTGCTTAATGGAAATTAAGATGAAAGATGTATTTCTGTTTCGAACCAAGGAAGGTAACAATAGTTAGTTAAGTCATTAAATGTGCAACACCTCTATTTTAGTACATTCTCTTTTCAATATAAGGAATTTGCCTAGTATGTAGCCAGATGATCTTCTATTATATAAAATAAATTGGGGAGATGTAAGGGATTCTTTGCTTTCGGCATATTAAAAAAAATCGAGTTCAACAAATGTAAATTGCATTTGTAGTTCATCATCTACGGTATGGTTCAATCAATAAGTTTTGACAGCAGAGGTGTTAGGCAGTGCCGTCGGTTGGCATCCCTTATTCCCACAATCTTTTCCATCCCTTGCAGCCAAAGCATCCAAAAACTTGTTATTGGGTTCCTTCCTTTCCCTCGTCAATCCAGGAGATGATAACATGGGCTTACAATCATGATCAGCTGGGAAACGGTGTCTCAAGCAAACCTTTATCTGACAAATCTTGCAGGTGCGGTTATTGGAGAAGGTCAAAACTTGTCTGCACCGCTTAACCGGGCACTTGGGTTTGTTTTTCTTTCCGGGGTCACAATCCCCAGATTTCTCGTGTTTCTCCAATATGCGTTTCTCCTCTTCTCCGTGGTGTCCTGTGGTCTCAATAGCCATGGAACATGTTTCGCAAATTACAACCTTGCGGCTATTCAAGTCAGCTTTTGGGCAGTCGTGAGATTTGGACGATCTATGCTCCAGGCAAAACACCTGCAAATTAAAAAAATGAAAATAAAAATGAAAAGATGGATTAATGATCAACTACTGATGGAAGAAAGAACGAAAGAAACAAAAAACGGCCAAGACGAAGCCCGAATGCATTATTACCTTTTGACAACCATCGCACTTGAAGGGGAGAAAGTCGAGCTGTTTGCAATCAGAAAGTTGGCAGTGTCTTCCTAAATCTGGAAATCCTTCTGTTCCTCCAGCCATATTTTTTTCTCTTGTGATTGATTTTGCGGTGACAGAAAAAGTATAGTTCTTCAACAAGAAAGAAATGCACAAATTTACCAATTGAGAGAAAAACATACCTCTAATGTCATATATACAATGATGGGTAATCCAAATCCTATCTTGTCTTGGAGCACAAGTCAAATTTTAACGTTAATACATATTTTTCTCTAAGAGATAATAATTGAAAATATATCTTATATCCTCGTGGCGGCTACGCATAGCTCCTTGCGTACGCCATTGTCTTCCACGCGTTTCTCTTTGTTTGGTTTCCAGGAAGCGGGACGCGGGCTGGGATTCAGAATTGGACTAGATTGTTCCAGAGTTTACGTCTGCGTTGTGGCAATAGTTGGGTTGGGTCAGGTCGGGTCATAATTGGGGTGAACAGGAATATTTGGGTCTGACCCTTACCCCAACGAGACCAGGTAACAGGAAGAGATTCTCAAGTATGTCCCAAGTTGAAATTGGTATTTTAATTACATTCGATTTGAGAAAACATTTTAATTGGATCTAAATGAGTCAATCAATTTTTACTCAGTATCCAATTTGTGCGGATATAAGTAATTTGAACAAATTTAAATCGATTGACAAAATGGAAAAGACAAAACATTCCCAAACACTTCGACTCTCGAAAACTTAAAGAAGTCAAAGGACTCCGCATGTCCCAACCTCCTTAGTTGTGGTTTGACACTCTCTTCTCTCACATCCATTTTTGTTAGTCATCGATGGCAAAGAAGTCATTAACTAGAGAAGCTCACCTCTCTCAACAAGAAAGCTTTTCCCTTGTCTAAACCCTTCTAACCGCAAAAAAAAAATAAATAAAAAAAAAAAAAAATCAAACAACTCATTCCCAAACAACTGTCTAACTTCTGCTAGCATCACTGGTGTCGAAGAACTAGTGAGGCATCAACAAGCAAGTCACCTTCGCAGTAGATTTTTGCAGCTATAGGGAAGTTTCCTTTGGGTCGATTTTTTTTTCCCATTTGATGATCATTTATGCATTTGAAGTGATTGTGCTGTGATCACTATACATTTATGAGATTGTGTGATTGTGCTATGATTTGCATTTTTTTTATGTGTTTGAACTCGAAATGCGTAACTATGATATGCATATGTGATTAGCATTTTTTTAGCAATATGTGATATGCTTTTTTGATGAATTTGGTTGATGTTTGAGGAATGTTGAACCTATTTGGAGGTAAAATTGTAGGATAAACAATTGGGAGGGTCGAAATAATCCTACCAAGGGTTGAAACAATAGGATTATTTCGACCTAAGTTGGGTCGAATTGATTTTCTTTATTTTTCCTTTCCTAGTAACTACAAGTCTCAATAAATGATAGAAACAAGAAAACAACATAACAGAAACAAAAATAGAGAACACAAACAGAAGGACCTATTTATAGACAAATAACCCGAGCCCACTGAATTCACAGAGTGTCCTTAAGATAAAATTATTCCTCCACAATGTACCAGATTATAGGAACAAGAGTCTCCTAGGATAGACCGAGTCTGTCTCTCTAAGTTGATATGAAACTTTGAACGGAGATCTTCGAATACAATTCTGGAAAATTGCACAAATTTAGAAGAAGAAGATGCAGGGAGTTTTTATTTTATGTATATCTTTCATGAAGATGCGAAGAGTTTTTATAGAAAATTTTCGTGAAATAAAAAAACATAACTCTTGAAAAACTGCTATAGCTTTTGAGTTTGAAATGAAAAAATGTAACTCTTGAAACATAAATCTTTCCTGAACATTTCTCATTCATTACTAAAGTAAGTTCCAACAATTCCCCACATGAATGAGAACTTCATATGTCTCCATAGGCTTTGTGTATGTATGCATGAAAATACATTATGCGATTATTTTACGAGAAATAATTGCATCTTGTTAGGTAGCCAAAACTTTGAACCTGCCCTAGTGAGACTTATCGGACTTACAGCTAATCGGTAGAACAATGTCTTTGAACCATAAACTTTAATGTAAGTCTAGACAACAAGAAACACACAATTTTCTCTTTCCAGAATTGGTTCTCACTGTTATGTTCTTTCTGCCCATGAACACCGCTTGGTTTCACGAGTGCTTTAGAGAACCAGCATTGTCAATTCTCACAGAAGTGGCCACACTTCCACTCGTGTAGGTGATTTCTGAATTCACTTTAACCAATTTAGAATCATTAAAAGTCTTAACTTAGCCTGCCAATTTTGTACCGTTGTGACAGGAATAGGTAAGAGTTTAACAGTACTTCTAACGGTCAACCACAACTTCGTTTTCCCTTTGAACCTAGATCTTGGGATCTTCAGTCAATTAGGTAAGGTTCTGCTACAGTGACTCATAAAGGCCTTAGCCCCATTCCGCTTGAAGTTTTTTCAACTGCCTCTCTAGTTAAACCTTTAGTTAACGGATCTGCAATGTTTTCTTTTGATTTCATAAAGTCTATTGTGATAATCCTACCAGAAAGTAGTTGTCTAATAGTATCATGTCTTCGGTGTATATGTTGAGACTTATCGTTATACATGACATTTCTTGCTCTGCCTATAGTTGCTAAATTGTCACAGTGTATACAAACACTTGGTACTGGCTTAGGACAGCTAGGAATGTCTTCCAAAAAATTCTAAAGCCATTGTGCTTCTTCACCGGCTTTGTCTAAAGAAATAAATTCTACTTCCATGGTTGAGTGTGCGATACACATTTGTTTGGATGATTTCCAAGACATTGCTCCACCATCAAGTGTAAACATATAACCACTCGTTGATTTTATATCGTGTGAATCGGTAATCCAATTTGCATCACTATATCCTTCAAGTACTGCAGGATATGTAGTGTAGTGCAAAACGTATTTCTGAGTATGCTACAAATAACCTAGTACATGGTACATAGCTCTCCAATGATTTTCATTTGGATTTGTCGTAAACCTACTAAATTTACTTACCGCACAAGCTATGTCCGGTCTAGTGCAATTCATGACATACATTAAACTGCCTAACACACTTGCACACTCTTTTGATTCTTTCCTTCACTAGTATTTTTAGCAAGATCTAGATTAACATTTGTCGAGGATTTTACTGATGAAATACCTAGATTCTTGCACCTGTCAAGAATCTTTTCAATATTTTGAAATTGTGTTAAAGCAAGCCCTTTGGATGTTCTTTGGATTTTAACTCCTAAGGCCACATCCGCGACTCCCATCTCTTGCATCTTTAATTTAGTTGCCAGCATTTGTTTAGTAGTCTTGACAATTTCACTACTACTACCCTTGATAAGCATATCATCTACATACAAACGCAAAATAACAAAACTATCACAAATGTGCTTAACATATACATATTTATCACATTCGTTATATTTAAAACCATTCGATAGCATAGCTTGATCGAATTTTGCATGCCATTGTTTTGGTGCTTGTTTTAGGCCATATAATGACTTAACTAGACGACATACTTTCTTTTCTTATCCAGGAACTATAAACCCTTCATGTTGTTCCAAATAAATTTCTTCTTCCTGGTCTCCATTTAAAAAAGTAGTTTTAACATCCATTTGATGTATTTCTAACATCTTTGTAGAAGTAATTCTAGTAACAGGCTAATAAGTGTCAAAGTGATCTAGACCTTCACATTGCCTATAGCCTTCTACTACAAGCCTTGCTTTGTATTTATCAATAGTACCGTCTGCCTCCATTTTCTTTGTGAAAATCCACTTACATTGTACTGGTTTACCACCCGGAGGTAAATCAACCAATTCCCAAGTTTGATTAGACAGAATGGAATTAGCTTCACTATTGATAGCTTCCTTCCAAAATAGAGCTTCTGGAGAAGTCACGACCTCATTGTAAGTTCAAGGTTCATTTTCTAACAAATAAGTTAGACAATCAGGCCCGAAAGATGTAGACGTCCTTTGCCTTTTACTACGCCTAAGTTCATCTTCTACAGGATTACTTCTTGGTGTAGTTTCCCAAGGTCTCTTATCCACTGATTTATTTACTTTGTTAAACAGAAAAACAACCTCAAAGAATATAGCATCCCTTGATTCTATAACCGTATAAACATGTATATCTGAAATCTCGGAGTTATGTTCTAGAAACCGATATGCGTTACTATTAGACCCATATCCAATAAAAACACAATCCACGGTTTTTCGGTCCAACTTTCACCTTTTTTTGGTTTAGGTACCGCAACCTTGGCCAAACTCCCCCACACTTTGAGATATTTCAAATTAGGCTTTCAACCTTTCCATTTTTTGTACGGAATTTGCTATGTTCTTTTGTGAGGTACTCTATTTAAAATAAAATTAGCTAATAAAATAGCTGCCATCCACAAACTTTGAGGTAAATCGGAACTATTTAACAAAGCATTCATTGTATCATTTAGAGACCAGTTTCTCCTCTTGTACACCATTTGATTGTGGTGTATAAGGAGGAGTAACTTGGTGTATTATACCAAACTTGGAACAAATTTCCTCAAAAGGAAACTCATACTGTCTTCCTCTATCACCTCTTATTATTTTGATCTTTTTATTCAATTGAGTCTCAACCTCAGATTTATAATTCTTGATTGCATTAATTGCTTCATCTTTACTACTAAATAAGTAAAGATAACAATATCTCGTGCAATCATCGATAAACGTGATATAATAAAGTTTTCCTCCTCTTAATAGAGTACTTTTCATATCACCAATATTAGTATGGATCAAATCCAAAGATTCGGAAATCCTTTTCTCGATTGAATTAAAAGGAAGTTTAGCATACCTAGATTCAATGCATACTTGACATTTTTTCTTTAGGACAATCAAATTTAGGTACCAAATCCATATTCATAAGTTTCTTTATGGATTTATAATTAACATGTAATAATCTAGCATGTCATTAATAAGATGACTCAATCAAATAAGTAGAAGTAGATGCATTTTCATTAATAGCATTCTTGGTAATAATAGTCATCACATTCATCTTGAAAAGCCCATCACTAAGATAACCCTTTCCTATGAACATCTCGTTCTTAGACAGAACAAACTTATCAGAAACAAAGACTAGTTTGAAGCCATTCTTACTAAGGAGTGAACCAGACACCAGGTTCTGGCAGATGTCGGGCACAGGAAAGCACATTAGTCAGGGTCACCAACTTTACCGAGGTCATCTTCAAAACAAATTTGCCAACTCCTGCCACCCTTCAAGTAGAGGAGTTTCCCATATACAGCTTTTCTTCATCCCCCATAGGCGAGTAAGATGAGAACATCGACCTATTGGCACACACATGACGTGCTGCCCCAGTGTCGACCCACCACTCCTTGGGATTGCCAACTAGATTACATTCAAAAATCATAGCAACTAAATTAATGTCATCAACTCCACTAGTAACTTCTTCCACCACATTTGCTTGTCTTCTTCTGTTTCTTAGCCCTATAGTCTCTTGCACGATGTCCAAGCTTGCCACAGTTGTAACACTTTCCCTGGATCCTTTTTGGCCCTGGATGGAACTTTCTCCCTCTTTCTATCCTTTTTGGCCCGTCGCCTTAGAAGCTTCAAATTTGCCTTTACTATCAACTTTCTTATCAGACTTACGGTTATCTTCCTCAATCATCAGCCTAGTGATCACTTTCTCAAGAGATAACTCCTTGAGTTTGTGTTTAAGATAGCTCTTGAACTCTTTCCAAGAAGGTGGTAACTTCTCAATGAAAGTAGCAACTTGAAAGGACTCGCTTACAGACATCCCTTTAGAATGAATGTTATGCATAATCACTTGAAGTTCTTGAACTTCTGATAACTATCTTAGATTCCACCATCTTGAAATCAAGAAATCTGCCAACTATGAATTTCTTCATGCCAGCATCCACAATCTTGTAATTCTTGTCCATACTTTCCCACACTTAATTGGTAGAGAACTTGGAACTGTACACATTATACAGGGTATTGTCAAGACCATTGAGGATGTAGTTGCGTGCCAGAAAATCCAAATGCTTCCAAGCATCCACAGTAGCAACCTTTTCTTTATCTGACTCTCCATCTTCTAAAACTGGACACCTTTCCTTCAAAAACCTTGCCAAACCTAGTGTCGTGAGATAAAACAACATCTGGTTTTATCATCTTTTAAAATCAACCCCACTGAATTTTTATGGCTTTTCTCCTTGAATTAGTACAGTACCGACCGGAGTTACAAATGTAGAAGCCATTTCTATTTACAAAAAATAGAAATAAGTAAATTCTTACAAATATGTAATAAACTGTCTTAAACAAAAATATAGATATATTTAAGACACAATCAGAATATTGAAATAATTTCCTAAAAAACAAAAAATGCCAATATTCTGAACAATAAACAGTATAAATATATGTAAACAGATAAGATACTATTATACTATTAAATATATGGCAGAATATATATTCTAAATATTAATAAACATACTATTATACTATTAAATATATAGCAGAATATATATTCTAAATATTAATAACCAGTACTATTATATTCTATTATAATATTATAGCAAAACATAATAAACTGATTATTATTATTTATAAGTAATCACAATAAACTGATTATTCTACTTAGTTGATATATATATTTTTTATTTCTAATTTCCTCTTTTGACAACACGTAATGATTAATTAATGTTTTTGTCTACGTTAAAATCATGTTATTTCTAAGTTCTTAAACAATCACTGTGTATGTTAGCCACAGTGCTCATTTTTTAAGACAAAAATAGAAATTAATATTTAACAATATATTAAATGTATGACAACAGAACAGGACAGTATATTAATATATTAACAGAAAAGAACATAACAAGCAGTGGAAACGATTTTGTAAATACTGTATCTTTCATTGTATGCGAGTCTTAAATATATACTGTGTCCTTTAGTGTTGTTATTTCTGATTTTTCGTTCTATACTGTATATACTGTGTTGTTTAAACAATTTTGCCTTAAGATTGTAAGTCCCAATGAATGACAGAAACTAGAAAACAACATAACAGAAACGAAAATACAGAACACAAATAGAAAAATCCGTTTGCAGATAAATAACTCGAGTTCACTGAATTCACATAGTGTCCTTAAGACAAAATTTTTCCCCTACAATGTATCAGATTACAAGAACAAGTGTCTCTCAGGATAGAACGGTTCTGTCTATCTAAGTTGGTACAAAACTTTGAGCGGATACCTTTGAATACGGTTCTGGAAAATCGCACAAATTCAGAAGAAGATGCAGAGAGTTTTTATTTTATGTATATCTTTTATAAAGATGTAGAGATTTTTTTACAGAAAATTTTCGTGAAATGAAAATACATAACTCTTGAAACACTGCTGCAGCTTTTGAGTTTGAAGTGAAAAATCATAACTCTTGAAACGTAATTCTTGCCTGAACATTTCTCATTCATTACTAAAGTAGGTTCCAACAATAACTTCCAGAGTTTTAGATATATGGTTGATATTACCCTATAGGGTCAATTGAGCCTTTAAATATCCTTTTTTCATTTTTGTTATTCTTGGGGCTGAAATCATATTAGGTCAAAACTATCCCATTGGGGTCAAAATTATCCATTAGGGTCAAAATAATACATCCCTTTTCATTTTAATTATTCTTTTTTAAAAAATGCATTGCATTTTAAAAAACAAAAAATATTTATGTATTTGTTATAAAATATAAAATAGTATGAATGTCTATCTACCCCATTATTTTGTTTTGATTTGATGTTGTAACTGCCATTTCTTCCATTATCTCACGTAACTTCCCTACTCTCTACTATGTAACCCTTTCTTTTACAACCTTATGTAACTTATGTAAATTACAAGTGATTATAGGATTGATGAACCTAAAGCCTATAAATAGAGGTTTAGGTGAAAGAAGAATGTGAATGAAAAAATGGTTGAAGAGATATTCTTGTTTTCTTGTTCTCTACTTCTAGATTCTTTTTCTCTACATTTTATATTCTAATTTTGTTAGCTTTAATTTAATTTTTCATAACACGTTATCTACACAATCTCTACTTTTTTCTTGAAACTTTCTTTGTAAGTTTTTGTTTGATTTCTTCATCCCTTTTTATTAAAAAAAAAGTTTTATTAAATCATTATTCAATTAATCTTATGGCTAACCTTACAAAACTTGAGTTTGTGGCTCTTGATATTAGTGGAAAGAATTATTTATCATGGGTGCTAGATGTTGAAATTCATCTAGATGCAAATGGCCTTGGAGAAACTCTCAAAGAAGGAAATACAGCCACAAACTAAGAAAAGGCTAAGACAATGATTTTTCTCTATCACCATCTTGATGAAATTTTGAAAATTGAATATTTAATAGTGAAAGATCCCTTCATCTTGTGGACAGATCTAAAAGAACGATATGACCACCATAAGAGGGTTATACTTCCAAAGGCTTGTTATGATTGGAAGCACTTGCGTTTGCAAGATTTCAAATCTATTAGCAAGTATAATTCAACAATTTTTAGAATCAGTTCTCAACTGAAATTATGTGGATAGAATGTTACTGATTATGATTTGCTTGAGAAAACATTCTCAACTCTTCACACATCAAATGTGCTCTTACAACAACTATAACTTGAAAAGGATTTTAAAAAATATTTAGAACTAATTTCTTGTCTTCTTGTTGTTGAACAAAATAATGAGCTTTTGTTGAAAAATTACGAGATTCGTGTAACTGGTATTGATCCATTTTCTGAAGCAAATGTGACGATCATGCAATCTAATCTAGGCCGAGCCTGAGGTCGTGGTTGTGGTAGAAATAATTTCAGTAATTGTGGAGGTCATATAAAGAAGTCAACCCATTGGAAGATGGAGAATTATGATGAGAATGATGGAGACAAAAATAAAAAGAAAGGGAAAAATAGAGGCTATCGATGTGGCATGAAAGGCCATGGGTATCATATTTGTCATATTCCAAAACATCTTGCTGATCTCTATCAAGAATCATTGAAGAATAAAGAGAAAATAATAGAGACTAATTTTGTTTGCAATGATGTTGTTGATAACAGTCTTTATGGTACTAGTTTTATTGATTTTACTTCATTAGATGTTATTGATTTCTTCGTCAATCACCCTGAAGGTGATGGTAGTCAAATGTTTAATGATGAGAATGTCCAAGAATATTTAATATTCATCTTGAATAAAATTTTATTGTTAAACATTTACATTTTGAAAGTTACTTTTGATTAAAATATTTTAATTTTTTATTTTATTGAAATATTTTCTAATTTATAGTTTCTTTATTTCATGAAGAATATGGACTTTTCAATGATCAATGGCAAAGACTTATGCTTGGCAAATATTGCAACAACACACTTCATATTTAAAGATAATAAATATTTTTCTTATTTGGTAATGAAAGAAAATCATGTTAGTACTATATCTAGTCGTACCAAAATAATTGAAGGCTCCGGAAAAGCATCTATAATTTTGCCTGGAGGAAGAAAATTTTGCATTGATGATGCATTATTCTCTTCAAAGTCTTAGAGGAATTTATTATGTTTTGAAGATATTCTTCAAAATGGATATCATATTGAGACTACATGTGAAGGCAATATTGAATACTTGTATATTACAAGTATTATTTTTGGAAGTAAAATTGTATTAAAAAGTTACCTTCTTATTTCTCAGGATTATACCACACAAATATTATTGTAGTTGATACATATTTAACTATAAACCAAAAGTATACAGATCATGATTTATTCATTAATTGGCATAGCCGGTTAGGTCAACCCACTTCTAGAATGATGTGAAGAAATGTTGAGAATTGATGTGGATATTCTTTAAAAAGTAAAAGAATACTTAAATCTAATGAACTCTCATGTTCTGCTTGTTCTCAATGAAAATTGATTATTAGGCCATTGCCTTTAAAAATTAAAATTGAATCCCATGCATTTTTGGAAGGCATACATGGTGATAGTTGTGGACCTATTCATCCACCTGGTGGATCATTTCGATATATGGTTTTGATTGATGCATCAACGAAATGGTCACATGTGTGGTTGTTATCAACGCACAACTTGGTATTTGTGAGATTATTACTGGAATTAATTCATTTGCATGTCCATTTTCTTAATTATCCCATAAAGAAAATTCGTCTTGATAATGCTAGTGAATTTTCTTCAAGTGCTTTTAATGATTATTGTGTGTCTATTGGGATAAGTGTTGAACATCCTATACCTTATGTTCGTACACAAAATAGTTTAGCAAAATCTTTAATAAAACGCTTGCAATTAATTGCTAGACCATCAACTTCTATAATTAAATATCTTGAGCCATTGACCGGAGATTTATTTACAACTCATTTTGCTGATTGTCATTTTGATGAATCAGTTTTCCCAACATTAGGGGAGAAAAAAAAATCGGATTAAAAAATTAGTTCCAATGAATTATCATTGAATCATTTTGATCCTCTCAGAAAATAATTTGAATTAGAATTTCAAAAGATAATTCATTTATAAATTTTAGTAAATCAAATGCTAGATGTTTTTACTAACCCTAAAATGAGTTCCTAAATCTCATGTACCGGCTATAAATGCTCTTGCTAAAATTTATAGATAGACTAATATTAAAAAAATAAAATTTCATCTCTTCTTCTGGATAGTAATCAATATTTTCTCCTATCACCCAATAGGACTCATCTAACTTCATTTCTTGCATTCCATGTCCTTGTTCTAGTCATACTCAATAACCCTTGTAACTTTTGCGGATGGAATTCGACTTTAATTTTGTGGTCATCGACTCATCGTTTTCTGATTCTACTAGTTCTGTTGGATTGAAAGTCTCTCGTGAAGCTCCTCTTGGATTTTACTCTTCTCACAATATAGTGATGGCCAACCACTTGGAGACTGATTGTCATCCAGAGGCGATTAGGGTCTTCATACAGAGATTTACTAGTATTCTAGCTGAAGTAGTGGTATTCTGAAGCCATCAATCAAGTCGATTTGCAAGTGGAGCGATTATCTTATGCTCTAAAGCGGAGCTTGATGACTTATTCAAATTCTCAAATAACACTGATTTTGCCATTGTATTTGCAGAGGGATGGTACTTACATTTTTTGAGAATCCTTTTTTTTTTTTTTCAATAATTTGTTCGGTAATTATTGATTAGGGATTCAAAAGTTCTATTTTTAGGATTTCTTAGCTTATGAATCTAAAGTCGTTTTTATTTCCACTTCATGCAGGCCATTGATCACTGAGAAGATGTCAGACAATGGAAAATTTATACTAGCCTCATTACTCTTTGCTTTCATGAGTCCTTTTCTATTTACTCGGACCCCACTAGTATGTTTCTTTTTTTTAAAAAAAATTTTTTCTATTAGTTCCATTCCTTGACCTCGTTCTTGGCTACATAACTATTATTTCACCTCATAGGATGAATATCGAAGTACTTAAATGAGTGAGGGTTCACTAAAGTGGTGCACTCGGGAACTGAAGCATACAAGAAAGCAATGCAATTGCAAGAAATGTTTGGAGAGTTTGTAGAACACCAAGCTAGGCTTCACAAGAGGTTAGCTGAAGAGGCTAAAGTTCTTGGATCACCTCAGTGAATGTCTCTCTCCTGGTAATGTTGTAAATAAATGCATATTCACCTTGCATTAGTTTTTTAGTCTTTCTAAGTTAAGGTAATGACACAATGAAGCCATACCTTGTATGATTTGAAAAGGAGGATGGGATTAGGTAGTTGTTTGGACGAGAAGGTTTTATTCGTTCTCCAGATGTCCACTTCGTTGTGTTCAAAGTTGAATGTTGTCTTTTTCATTTACCTTCTATTAATTTGCTCTACATACTTGTTTTGCAAATAATTGTCTGCCTACAACTTTGAAGACTCTCTAAACTTTAGATTTTAAATACTTTTATATCTAGTTCGCATGCAAGGATTGCTTAAAACTAATGAGTAATAGTTATTTGTAGCACCATTTCCCATCTGTTGAATACTCTAGATGAACTATGGATATAGTGTTAGTTTGTTAGAAACAATGCTATAAACTATGGATATAATGTCATGGCCGTTTCTTTGTCAGTCTATTAAAAAACAAATTCTTTTAATATATAGACTACTTTTTTTATAAAAAAAATTCTTTAAATTGACCCCATTTTAAAAAAAAAAAAATTTTTTTTGTACGTGTCTTTTTTTTTGCTTTTCAAGAACCACTCTAATATTTTTTTTCTTTTTCTTTTTTTCTATTCTCCTTAATGCTAAACCTAATCTTCAAATTATCATGGTTGATTGGTGATGGTTGTCTTAGACACTTGGAAGAATGGTTAATGTAAAAAATACTAAGCAATTATTACTCACCACATGCAAGGTTAGTGCTTTGGGTAAGCACGTGTTTAGAATTTTGTAACTGGATTCCATCTGTATTGATACTGTCATATGGAAGTGAGGAAATGTACACTTGTTTGAGATTTGGGTCTTACATTCCACCTAGGCGATAATAGATTTCCATCATTCTTTTGTAGTGCCTATTGATGTCCTTAGGCCTCAAAGAACAACATTTCATCTTGAAAAAGTCTGTTCTCGCCTGTTTGATCTCAAGAGAATAGTCACCTACAAATTCTTTAAATATCAAATTAATCCAAAAATCCAAAGAACTTGTGAGTACTAAGTTCTTGTCAATGGCATCAAAAGATATAAACCAATCATGCAATGTGCCAATAGAACGACTAAAAAATTCAGACAGGGTATTGGTATCAGAGCCAGAATGCAGCGTTTCGGTATGCAAAATTTTGTTTTGCAGGGCAGAAGAAATAAGGACTTCTAGATTTCGAGGGATGACAGAGAAAGAGTAGGGAGAGAAAGGAAACAGTCATGGAAAACACCTCAAGTCCTAGTTCCAGTTCTCAGCTTGTAAATATTTCTAGTTCTTTGTCTCTACCTAATCGTTCTTTACATTCTACAAATATAGGTAATCTAGTAGAATGCACTACTATTCCAGAGTCGGTCTCAGTCGAGGAAGCAGCTCCTCCTCTAATGAGTCCATATAACATTCACAAAAAGAGAGGATCCTTTCCTCCAGGCATCAGATCTATCCGGCAGCTACTCAAATCAACGTCCCTAAAGACGAAGGAGTATGTCCAGTCTTCCAAGCTAGACCAGTGCGACATTCCGTACTACTCCAAAGAGTAGTATATTACCCTTAACATACTACCAGAGATGGTGGCACAATGGAGAGCTGAAGGTTACACACACCTTCACATCGGTGGCGTCATACTTGTTTTAACTTATGGCTGCAGGAAGGGCCACCCAGTCACTGCTCGAATTGCACTCTTAGATTGGAGACTACTCAGCTATGAGTAGGCAGTCGTTGGCATAGTGATCACTACGCTCAACTCGGGAAGTGTTGTCTTAACATTGTTCCCAAACTATGCCATATCCCAAACTTGTGCACTACTTTGAAAGTTCAACTTCAACTTACCAGCACATCATTCACTCCTACATTGATGTAGGGCCACCCAGTCACTACATGGCCATCATCGATGTAGGAGTGAATGATGTGCTGGTAAGTTGAAGTTGAACTTTCAAAGTAGTGCACAAGTTTGGGATATCGCATAGTTTCGGAACAGTGTTAAGACTACACTTCCCGAGTTGAGCGCAGTGATCACTGTGCTAAGGACTGCCTCCTCATAGCTGAGTAGCCTTGAATCTAAGAGTGCAATTCAAGTAGTGACTGGGTGGCCCTTCCTGCCGCCATAAGTCACAACAAGTGTGACACCATTGATGTGATGGTGTGTGTAACCTTCGGCTCACCATTATGCCACTATCTCTGGTAATATGTTAAAGGTAACATACTGTTTTTTGGAGGAGTACGGAATGTCGCACTGGTCTACCTTGGAAGACTAGACATACTCATCTTTGGGGTCGTTGATTTGAGAAGCTGCTGGATAGATTTGATGCCTGGAGGAAAGGATCCTCTCTTTTTGTAAATGTTATATGGACTCATTAGAGAAGGGACTGCTTCCTCTACGGAGACCGACTCTGGAATAGTAGTGTATTCTACTAGATTACCTATATTTGCAGAATGTAAAGAATGTTTTGGTAGAGACAAAGAACTAGAAATATTTACGAGCTGAGAATTATAACTAGGACTTGAGGTGTTTTCCATGGCTGTTTCCTTTCTCTCCCTACTCTCTCTCTATCATCCCTGGGAATCTATAAATCCTTATTTCTTCCCCCCTGCAAAAATGATAGTTTGCATACCGGAATGCTACATTTTGGCTCTGATACCAATGGGGTTCAAGCACTACCCTCGACATAGCTCATGAGTACTTCTCTTTGCAATAGATGCCCTCCCAGGCTAAGCGAGTACTTCTCTTTTCCTCTAACTCGCTACTCAAGGGATAGTACTTGTGCTCAGTACTATGGCTATTATAGATCACCTATAACTGGGGATTACTGACAGGATTCATAAACTCTTTTGGGAATTCAAAAATATTTTGGGAGAGGGATCGAAAGACTTAGAACACCATTGAAAGGAAAACACTTATGATATTATTGAACGGAAATATTTACAGTAAACACTTTACAAGAGACTTCAGTAGACACTCTACAAAGAAGGAACTCAAAGCTGGAGAACCCTAAGGACCGAAAACCAAATCTAAATCTAAATCTACCCCTACCTCGTTGCTGGCAGACCTACATACCTTCTACCATTTTATAGAACAATGGCAGACCTACATACCTTCTAGGACCAGTTGTATAATTTAGTACAATGCAACACGTAAGAGAAAACCATAAGGGAAAATACAAGGGAACCAAAACCCTATTTGGACACGTAAAAGTAATGCAACATTACAAGACAAAAGAGACTAACAGAAACTTGTAACCATAGTTGGCAAATGGCTGATGACGGCTGAATTTGGATGGCAGTTCTGGCTTCAAAATTATTCATGAAGGACACTTGGAATACTAGATAAAAACAAGGCTGGAAACTATAGTACTTCAGTCCGAAAATACTGAAAGGTATAGGTTTGGGTAGGCTTCCAAAGAGCAAGCTAGGTAAGGGTTTTCTCTTTGGTCTGGACAAAAGGTCAGCTAGGTCTTTAATGTGTTGGACTTGAAATTGGTATTTGGAGAACCAATCTTTTAGGCGGAGAAGCTGAGGCTTAGGAATGGCTTTGTTTTTTAATTCCATGATCTTTCAGAAAGAGGAGTTATCCATCTGCACGGTGAAGTCATGACTGAGCAAATGAAATTCAAATTTCTTAATACCATACTTAATTGCCAAAATTTCCTTGATGGTGGTGTGGAAGTGCTTTTCTGCATCCATGAACTGGCCGCTAGGATGACCGCGATAATGTTTCTGGCCATTGAGTTCTTCAATGAAGATTGCTCCCCAGAACTCATCACTAGCATCTGTTTGTAAGATCCTATGACCTGTGAATGGAATGTGAAGTGGAAGGGGTTTCTGACACATTTGTTTGAGGGCTTGAACTTCTAGGGTTTGTTCATGACTCCAATGAGGTGGTTTTTTCTTCAGGAGTTTGGACAACAGACTAATATATTTAGAGAAGTTTCAAAGAAACGCTTTGATGTAGTTAATGATGCCAAGGATTTGCTGGATCTCTTTACGGACAGGTTATCATTTGGGAATGAAGGAAGCGTTTCAACAAGGTGAGGACCTGATTGGATTTTACCATATGAGATTTTCATATAGAGGTATTCAATCTCATGAAGGCCGATGGAGCTTTTCTTTCTTGAGATCATGATACCCTGAGATTTGACGATGTCAAAGAACTGTTTTAACAATGACAAATGGGCCTCATCATCTTTTGAAAAGAGAATTATATCATCAATGTAAATCAAAGCACTATGATGGATGGTCTGAAAAATATTTATCCTTGCTTTCTGAAAAATTGAAGGAGCTACCTTTAGCCTAAATGGCATCACCTTTCATTGATATTGAGCATTAGGAATGCAAAAGGTAGTTTTATATCATTCATCGGGTGCAATTCCTAATTGCCAAAAACCAGCTTTCAAATCAAACCTTGAAAATACTTTTGCTCCCTCTAAGTGAGTAAAAAGGTTTTGAATCCGTGGGAGTGGGAACTTATCATCTTTCAAAAACTGGTTTAAAGGTTTGTTGTCAATGACTAACCTTTACTTACCTCTGACTTGCTCACTTCTTTTGTTCACGTAAAAGACTTGACAAGCCCAACTAGAATTAGTTGGCTCGATTAAACCTTGTTGTAGCAGTTGTGCACACTCTTCTTGAGCAAGTTTAAGACCATCTAATGTCATCCCTAGGTGTGTTGCTTTGGTCGGGTTGATATCTTTGTTAAGCTTCAAAAGGAAGCCTAACAAAGAACTCTTCATTTTTCCAAAGAGGATTTCTGTGCTTAAAATCGGCATGAGAATCTGCAAAAAAATTTTCTTAACATGTTAGCTATTGATAGAAATTTGCCAGTAGTATCAGAAATAGCAAAATTATTAGTAATAGGAGTAAAAGGTTGAGAGTGATGTTTGTATTAGATGCCGTGAGGAAGGACTCGTAGTCTTTTAGCTTTTGCATAAACATCCCATCCTATGAGAACATCTTTACCGTGAAGTTTATTCCTGTAAACTTTGATCCAAATTATGAAATCACAAAAAAACTTTATGCCAACCGGATGTTTTGAAATGAGACTGCCCTAGTATATTTCTCCATTTGCTGCTTGGAATTGGTTGTTAGTGTTTGTCCAGAATTCTAGTGGCAAAATCCTTGGATTCATCATTGTCTTCATGGCTCCTGTGTCTAAGAATCCAATTGCTTTAACTGGTTGTGCATAGTTAGACATTAAAAAGGAGACATGCACATAAGGAGGACAAATATCAGTTAAAGAGTTGATATTTGAAACTTCAGTAATATTGAAAACTGGTAAACATGATTCTTGTTTAGAATCATTCTCAGAAGCTTCAAACTCAGAATTTGTAATTTCAATCGCAAAGGCAGTATTATAGTCGGGATGGCTTTGCCTTGAGAACATTGATTCAACATCAGATTCTGGATGGTCCACCACCAGTTGCGAGACAAGCTTCGAAGCTTTTGCCTTTTTGTCTGGACAATTCTTTGCGAAAAGGCCTTTCTTTTTGTAGAAGAAACATCTGTCTGGTTGATGCTTTCCATCTGAAGTACTTCAGATTCTTCTTTAATTTGTACTTCCTATGCTTTGAAGGTCTTTTCTTTGTGACCTGGCCCCTGCAGTTGCACTTCTTTGAGTTGGGGCACCCAATCTTCTAATTCCTGTTGCAAATCATTTTGAGCTTCTTCTTTCCGTGGAACAAATTCTCCATGACTTTTCTTCTTTCACAGAGCTTCTCAAGACATGTGAATGTAGCTTGGTGGATCTCTACAAGTCCAAGGTTTGCCAAGGTGTTTCCAGAGAGCTCAATCATTTTGTTCAACTCTGGTTGGATCTCTTCTAGAAGTGAGGAAATGTACACCTATTTGAGAACTGTTTCTTTCATTCCACCAAGGCTATAGTAGATTTCCATCAATCTTTTGTAGTGCCTATTGATGTCCTTAGGCCTCAAAGAACAACATTTCATCTTGAGAAAGTTTGTTCACGCCTGTTTGATCTCAAGAGAATAGTCCCCTACAAATTATTTAAATATCACATTAATCCAAAAATCCAAGGAACTTGTAAGTAATAAGTTCCTGCCAATGGCATCTAAAGATATAAACCAATCATGCAATGTGCCAATAGAACGACTAAAGAATTCAAATAATATATGGTTCAAAGATACTACCTTTAACAACTATGTATGAACCTAGGCTGACATTTCTTGCAACCTTTCACCCCTTTTGCTAACTGGAATGTCATCAAAGGTGAAACAAGTTGTCTTCGAAGGTTTCTCCGAAGGAGTGGGTTGGGGAGACGGTGGTCGTTTGTCTGTCGTGGACTCTTCATCTGTATCTTCTTCATGGCTATGATGGACTTCAGCATATGTGGTCGATCTTGTGGGACCTGGGGTAGTCTTAAGGATCCTTGAGATGTCCATCTTTTCGTCTCAGGACTCGGTAGACTCAGAGAAGCTTTCTGAGGATATTTCAGACTCTAGTTTGACAATTGAGCCTTCAGAAGGTGCTGAAACTTCATTAGACACTAGATCTTCATTTGAGTCTTCAGGGGTTGTCGAAGCTTCATTTGACATAGGATCTTCATTTGAGTCTTCGGAAGCTGTCAAACTTTCATCAGCATGATATGACACCGTAAGCTGCGGAGGATGATTTGTTGAAGCCAGATCAGGCTGTCTTGTGGAACTTGTTGGAAAAGCTGAATCAAGATGTCTCGTGGGACAAGTCGGAAAGGTCTTTGTTGGACAGGAGTCCTGAGTTCATCTTTCCTTGTGAATCCATGTTGGACTTCATCTGGCTGGACCAGTGCTTTCGCCTCTTCTTTTTGAGAATGCCCGGAACTTTCTAGCAGGAAGGCAATAGACTGAGCAGTTGTGCTTGAATGCTTCTTTTTCGTCGTTGGATGAACATAGGGATGTTCTTTTACCTAATTTATCCAAAAGTTTAGGTCTGGAGAGATATGGCATAGTTTGGGAATAGTGTTAAGACAACACTTCCCAAGTTGAGCGTAGTGATCACTGTGCCAATGATTGCCAACTCATAGTAGAGTAGTCTCGAGTCTAAGAATGCAATTCGAGCAATGACTGGGTTGCCCTTCCTGCCGCCATAAGTCAAAACAAGTTTGACGCCACTGGTGTGAAGGTGTGTGTAACCTTCAACTCTCCATTGTGCCACCATCTCTGGTAGTATGTTAAGGGTAACATACTATTCTTTGGAGGAGTACGGAATGCGCACTAGTCTAGCTTGGAAGACTGGACATACTCCGTCGTCCTTGGGGTCGTTGATTTAAGTAAATGCCGGATAGATCAGATGCCTGGGGAAAAGATCCTCTCTTTTTGTAAATGTCATATGGACTTATTGGAGGAGGGACTGCTTCCTCTATTGAGACCGACTCTGGAATAGTCGTGTATTCTACTAGATTACCTATATTTGCAGAATGTAAAGAACGTTTAGGTAGAAACAAAGAACTACAAATATTTACGAGCTGAGGACTGGAACTAGGACTTGAGGTGTTATCCATGACTTGAGGGATAGTACTTGTGCTCACTACTATGGCTGTTGTAGATCACCTATAATTGGGATTGCTGATAGGATTCATAAACTCTTTTGGGAATTCAAAAAGATTTCTGGAGAAAGAGCGAAAGAGTTAGAACACCATTGAAAGGAAAACACTCATGATACTATTGAATGGAAATATTTAAAGTAGACACTTTACAAGAGACTTCAGTAGACACTCTACAAAGAAGGAACTCAAAGCTGGAAAACCCTACGACCAAAAACCAAATCTAAATCTAAATCTGCCCCTAACTCGTTACGTGCCTGAAATTTTATAGAACAATGGCTGACTTACATACCTTCTAGGACCGGCTGTATGACTTAGTATAATACAACACGTAAGAGGAAACCATACAATACGTAAGGAAACAAAACATACTTGGAAAGAGAAATACAACTCTTCCACTCAAACCCTAACTTAGGACACGTAAAAGTAATGCAACATTACAAGGTAAAAGAATCTAACAAGAACTTGAAACCATAGCGGGCAAATGGCTGATGAAGGCTAAATCTGCACTGCTGTTTTGGCTTCAAAATTATTCATGAAGGACACCTGGAAAACTAGAGAAAAACAAGGCTGGAAACTATAGTACTTCAGTCCGAAAATTGTGCTATTCATTGGGATGACTTGGTTGTGTAATTTCTGGTTGCTGGACAGGTACATTTCGTGTACGAAGGCTGGGGACACATGGATGAACCTAAGACAAAACAAAGGCTGATCTGGAGGAGAATATGCAGCACTTAAATCTGGAACAAATTGTTGAGGATAAGGCTGAATATTCATGACTTGGCTTTTTGTTTCCTGCTTGAATGACAGCTTATTCTTGAACAAGCTGGAT
Source organism: Parsonsia alboflavescens (assembly GCA_028571225.1). Classification (NCBI taxonomy): domain Eukaryota; kingdom Viridiplantae; phylum Streptophyta; class Magnoliopsida; order Gentianales; family Apocynaceae; genus Parsonsia; species Parsonsia alboflavescens. Next base: position 25,201 of record JAOXNR010001664.1, read on the forward strand.
GAAACTTTTGGACAAACGATTAAACAACCTGGACGAAATTCTTGAACAAGCTGAAAGAAACAAAACATTCAAACAGTAGAAAATTCTTTTGGCAGGAAATTCTGAAGGCAGAAACTTTCTGTTTGATATGCTTTCACTGTTGGTCGGATTTCTTGTTGCATGGTGGACTGAAAGTAGAAATAAAAGCTGAGATAAAGATACTAAGAAACAGTAAATAACCCATGTGATCTTCGACTGAAAGGAATAACCAAGATTATGAAAATTTTGCTCCATGTGAATGGTTAAGTGCAGAAAATTCAGAAGCAAAATGGGAACCCTTTTATGGCCGAAACTTATTGCATGAAGTTGTTGAGATCTCCTTTTCTTCTGACATATTCTTGTGGCTGATTTTGAACTGTAGCTACAAATTAGAACTTCAAGGTTGAGACCTGTGATGTTGAGGGTGCTGGACTGATGGAATAAGCATAGGCTTTCTTGATGTTGAAGCTGCAAAAGGACATGGCCGACTTATTTCTCCTTGGCAAAGGCTCTGGAACGAGGGACACCACTGATAAGCCTCCGAAAAAGGAAATTTCCAGTGTGCGGGATATCCATCCCAAATAAAGTTTTCTTCGGGTTGGCTATCTTGCTCAAAGATGTCCGTATTGTCTGTGCTTGGTGGTTCCTAGGGAACATTTTTGGACTTCAAGTGGGCAAAAAGCTCATCACGAGCTAGATTAAAAAATGGTTGGCATAAGGATTCTCTGGATAAGGACCATTTGTTGATCCACGAGGAAGGCATAGGCTTGTAGTAAATTCTTTGAAACTCTCTGTGCCTTGCCATAAGATAATCTAAGTGTGCAATGTACACTTAATGTATCTTTGTTGAACTGTCGGGGAGATTCTAGCAGCAATCATCATACCACTCCTAAGATGACTGAAAGAGCGTAAGATAACGTCATAGCAATGTGTTATCAAAGTGGTCAGGATTAGCAAAGAACATTTTGAAACTATTAATCTCAATCTCTATGGGATAGTACCAAAGGATTGCTAGAGTCCATAGATATCGAAACCTATCTTTGGAAATAGATTGTGCCTGAGGAAATATTGCAACTTAGCCAAAGGGTTGGTCTGGATCAAAAGACACATCACAGAAATGGTGTTGTTCTTGGCAGGTTAAGGCTTGGTGTTGGAACATGGTTTTTCTGGCATATTCTTTAACTTGGTCAATTGTATCATAATGGGCTAGCTCAGGTGGGTAAAATTCTAGCATTGTGAAGATGATGGGTACAGGCTTAGGTAGGTTGTCAAAGAAAGAGTCAAGTGAGGGTTTATTTTCTAGTAAAGATAAGAGGTCGGTTAGGATACTAGGTTCTTCCATCATTTGTGGAAAACAAAGATTATTCATCTACACTGTGAATTCATTACCTGTATCCATTTGTAAGATTCTGGGAGCTGTGGATCGAATGTGAAATGGAAGGGGTTTTAGGGCTTGAACGGCTAGGGTTTGTTCATGACTCCAAGGAGGTGGTTTCTTTTTCAAGAACTTGGACAACAGACTGGTATATTTAGAGGAGTTCTTAAGGAAGGCTTTGATTTAGTTACTGATGCCAAGGAATTGTTGGATCTCTTTTATGGACAGGTTCTCATATGGGAATAAAGGAAGGGAGGTGAGGACCTGGCTGGATTTTGCCGTTAGAGATTTTCATACCAAGGTATTCAACCTCATGAAGGCCGATGGAGCTTTTCTTTTCTAAGATCCTGATAGCCTGAGATTTGACGATGTTAAAGAACTGTTCTAACAGTGAGAAATGGGCTTCATCATTTTTTGAAAAGAGAAGGATATCATCAATGTGAATCAAAGCACTGTGAAGAATGGCCTGAAAAATTTTTATTATTGCTTTTTGAAAACTTGAAAAAGCTACCTTTAGCCCAAATGTTTTCACCTTCCATTGATATTGAGCATTAGGAATGCGAAAGGCAGTTTTAAATCGTTCATCAGGTGCAATTCCTAATTGCCAAAAACCAGCTTTCAAATCAAACTTTGAAAATACTTTTGCTCCTACCAAGTGAGTAAAAATGTTTTTAATCCGTTGGAGAGGAAACTTATCTTCTTTCAAAAACTGGTTTAAAGGTTTATAGCCAATGACTAACCTTTTCTTTCCTCTGACTTGCTCACTTCTTTTGCTTATGTAAAAGGCTTGACAAGCCCAACTAGAATTAGGTTGCTCGATTAAACCTTGAAGTAGCAGTTGTGCGCATTTTTCTTGACCAAGCTTATGATCAACTGGAGTCATCCCGGGGTGTGTTGCTTTGGTCGGGTTGATATCTTCATTACGCTTAAGAGGAAGTTTAACAAAGAACTCTTCATTTTTCAAAAACGGATTTCTGTGCTCAAAATTGGCATAAGAATCATACAAAAATTTCTTAACATATTAGCAATTGATAGAAATTTGCCAGCAGTATCAGAAATAGCAAACATATTAGTAACAGGAGTGAAAGGTTGAAAATGATGTTGTATCGGATGCAATGAGGAAGCACTCATAGTCTTTCAACTCTTGCATAAACATCCCATCTGATAAGAACATTTTTGCCTTGAAGTTTATTCCTGCAAACTTTCATCCAATTTATGCAATCAAGGAAAAACTCTATTCCAACCAGGTGTTTTGAAATGAGACTGGCCTGGAAGATTTCCGGGTTTGCTACTTGGAATTGGGCGTCAATGTTTGTCCAGAATTCTGATGGCAGAATCTCTGGATTCACCGTTGTCTTCATGGCTCCTGTGTCTAAGAATTCAATTGCTTTTACTGGTTGTACGTAGTTAGACATCAACAAGGAGACCTGCACACGAAGAGGACAAATATCAGTTAAAGATTTAATATTTGAAACCATAGAAATATTGAAAACTGGTAAACATGATTCCTGTTTAGAATCATTCTCAGAAGCTTCAAACTCAGAATTTGTAATTTCAATCGCAAAGGCAATATCTTGGTCGGGATGGCTTTGCTCTGAGAAGACCGATTCAACATCAGATTCTAGATGGTCCACCATTAGTTGCGAGACAAGCTTCGAAGCTTTGGCCTTTTTATCTGGACAATTCTAAGCGAAATGGCCCTTCTTTTTGTAGAAGAAACATCTGTCTAACTTCTGTCTGGTTGATGCTTTCCATCTGAAGTACTTAAGATCCTTCTTTGATTTGTACTTCTTTTGCTTCAAAGGTCTTTTCTTCGTAGCCTTGTTCCTACAATTGCACTTTTTTGAGTTGGGGCACCCAATCTGGTAATTCCTATTGCAAATCTTTTCGATCGCACTTTTCTTCTTTCCATGGAAGAAATTCTCCATTACTTTTCTTCTTTCACAAAGCTTCTCAAGGCATGTGAATGTAGCTTGGTGGATCTATGCAAGTCCAAGATTTGCAAAGATGTTTCTCGAGAGCTCGATCATTTTGTTCAACTCTAGTTGGATCTCTTCTAGAAGTGAGGAAATGTACACCCGTTTGAGATTTGGGTTTCTCATTCCACATAGGCGATAATAGATTTCCATCATTCTTTTGTAATGCCTATTGATGTCCTTAGGCCTCAAAGAACAACATCTCATCTTGAAAAAGTCTGTTCTTCCCTGTTTGATCTCAAGAGAATAGTCACCTTTAATGCCTTTAAAGCAAGCTAATATTTCTTGGAACCTTTAACGCCTTTTGCTAACTGGAATGTCATCAAAGGTGAAACAAGTTGTCCTTGAAGGTCTCTCTAGAGGAGTGGGTTGTGGAGAATGTGGTCGATTATCTACCATAGACTCATCATCCGTATTTTGTTCATGGTTGTGATGGACTTCAGCATATGTGGTCGATCTTGAGGGACCTAGGGTAGTCATAAGGATCACTGAAATGTCCATTTTGTTGTCTCCGGACTCAGTGGACTCAGAAAAGCTTTCTTAGGATGTTTCAGACACTGGGTTGACGTTTGAGCCTTCAGAAGGTGTTGAAACTCCATTAGACATTGGATCTTCATTTGAGTCTTCTGGGGTTGTCAAAGCTTCATTTGACACTGGATCTTCATTTGAGTCTTCAGAATCTGTTCAACTTTCATCAGCATGATATGAAACCATAAGCTGCAGAGGATGATTTGTTGAAGCCTGATCAGGCTGTCTCATGGATCTTGTTGGAAAAGCTGGATCAGGATCTCTCGTGGACATGTCGAAAGAGGTCCTTGTTGGACAGGAGCCTTGAGTTCATCTTTTCTTGTGAATTCACATTGGACTTCATCTGGCTGGACCAGTGCTTTCTCCTTTTCCTTTCGATAATGTTTGGAAAATTATGGTCGAAGACTTCTGACTGAGCAGTTGAGCGTGAATGCTTCATTTTTGTTGTTGGATGAACATAGGGATGTTCCTTTCCCCAATTAATCCAAAAGTTGGAGTCTGGCATTCTATAGTCAACAATCTTCTCGGCTCGAGGTAGAACCGAATTCAATGGTCCACCAAAACGTGGACTTGGCATGTGGAACGTCGATGGATTGTTGGGAATGCCGAGCATGGAGAAACCCTGTGACGGAGATAATGGAACCGGGGCAATTTGAGACTTTCTTTTCTCATAGTTTTCAAGTTGTCTTCGTAAGTCTCGAATCTCCGAGCGTTTCTCATCAAACTCATTGCAGTAAGTGGTGCTGGTACGGATCATCTTTTTGAGGTCTCGATCGAGAGCATTGTACCTGTTCACCTTTTCAAGGTAAAGCTTCCCTACATGGTCAATCTTCTTCTCGACTTGATTGAATCGATCATCAATTCGTGTTAGAACACGATTTGGGCAACGGCGTTGCCAGTTGTGAATTGAGGACTTCTTCTGCCTGATTGAGAGGAACATGTTTGCCACATTCATCAATTACTTTCTGGGAACTGTAAGGTCGGGAGATTCGTCTATCTACCTCGTTCTCTCTTCTTTCCAAAGGTGGAAAGTCTAAAGCATAGGAACTCCTTGAAGGTTTGTTCATCATGCACAGGGATTGGTGTTGACCTGCTTGGTGTGATTTTGTCTCCCTTCTTGTAACAAGAAGATGGCTTGTGGTAATTCGTCGTCTTCTTTAGGATCTTCTTTATAGACAAAAAGATGAATGAAGGATTCTCTTTGGCCACAGGCAATAAGGCTGATCTTTTAGGATGAGGGTTGTAGAAACCTACAAAGCCTGTGAAAGGCCTTGGAACTGGTATTGTCGTGGGTTTGCCTTCATCATCATCATGTGGAGGACGCCTGGATGAACATCCACCAGATTTCCTTCTTGTCTGTCGCCTTCTTCTAGGAACCTCATCTTCTTCTTCTGAATCATCTTCTTCACACAAACATTTAAGGTTACAAAGACCAGGGCCAAGGACATCCCATATGAAGTGGCAGTTGATGTGATCGGAGCAACTCTGAAAGATGTTTGAACTCGTCTGTCAGATAGCCTTCAGAAGGCTGAGACTGTGGCCTGGACTGGTTCTTCTTGTCGATGAAAATTCTTGTAGTTGGGAATCCATTCTACGGGTATGAGCTTTTGGAGATCTTCCCATTTGATTTACCTTGGAATTTCAACCAATAGGGACTTCTGTGGCTGAATCTACCAAGATCATTAAGGCGTCTGAGAAAAGCTGTTCTGCAGATCTAGAGCATGATTCTAGAGCCGATAAACCATCTGATGGTGTAAAGTGGCCATCATCGAAGCAGGAGTGAGAGATGTGCCGGTAAGTTGAAGTTGAACTTTCAAGGCTGTGCACAAGTTTGGGTCCTGGAGGGATATGGCATAGTTTGGGAAAAGTGGTAAGACAACACTTCCCGAGTTGGGCATAGTGATCACTGTGCCAATGACTGCCTGCTCATAGCTAAGTAGTCTCGAGTCTAAGAGTGTAATTCGAGTAGTGACTAGGTGACCCTTCCTGCGGCCATAAGTCAAAACAAGTCTGATGCCACCGATGTGAAGGTGTGTGTAACCTTCGGCTCTCCATTATGCCACCATCTCTGGTAGTACGTGAAGCGTAACATACTATTCTTTGGATTACTACGGACTGTTGCACTGGTCTAGCTTGGAAGATTGGACATACTCCTTCATCTTTGGGGTCTTTGATTTAAGTAGCTGTCGGATAGCTCTGATGCCTGGAGGAAAGGATCCTCTCTTTTTGTAAATGTTATATGGACACGTTAGAGGAGGGACTGCTTCCTCTACTGAGACCGACTTTGAAATAGTAGTGTATTCTACTAGATTACCTATATTTGCAGAATGTAAAGAACATTAAGGTAGAGACAAAGAACTAGAAATATTTACGAGCTGAGGACTGGAACTAGAGCTTGAGGTGTTTTCCATGACTGTTTCCCTTCTCTCCTTACTCTCTCTCTATCATCCCTCGAAATCTAAAAATCCTTATTTCTTCCCCCAGCAAAATGAAAGTTTGCATACCTATTCTTTGCATATCTACCCCCTGATATCAATGGGGTTCAAGTAGTACCCTCGACACAGCTTATTAGTACTTCTCTTTCCCCTACACCACTTCCTAAGCTAAGCGGGTATTTCTGTTTTCCTTTAACACGCTACTCAAGGGATAGTACTTGCACTCACTACTATGGATGTCATAGATCTCCTATAACTGGGGATTACTGATAGGATTCATAAACTCTTTTGGGAATTCAAAAAGATTTCAGGAGAAAGATCGAAAGACTTAGAACACCATTGAAAGGAAAACATTCATGATATTATTAAATAGAAATATTTGCAATAGACACTTTACAAGAGACCTCAGTAGAAACTCTACAAAGAGAGAACTCAAAGCTGGAAAACCCTAAGACCGAAAACCAAATCTAAATCCAAATCTGCCCCTTACTCATTACTTGCCTGCCATTTTATAGAACAATGGCCAACCTACATACCTTCTAGGACCAGCTGTAAGACATAGTATGATACAACACGTAAGAGGAAACCATACAACATGCCAGGAAACAAAACAAACTTGGAAAGAGAAATGCTACTCGTCCACTAAAAACCTAACTTAGGACACATAAAAGTACTGTAACATTACAAGACAAAAGAAACTGACAAAAACTTGAAACCATAGCTGGCAAATGGCTGATGAAGGCCGAATCTGCATGGCTATTCTGGCTTCAAAATTATTCATGAAGGACACCTGGAACACTAGACAAAAACAAGGCTGGCAACCATAGTACTTTAGTCCGAAAATGCTACTGTTCATTGGGATGACTTGGCTATGTAATTTCTGCATGCTAGATAGCTACATTTCGTGTATGAAGGCTAGGGACACAAGGCCGAACCTAAGTCAAAAAAAAGGTTGATTTGGAAGAGAATATTCAACACTTTAATCTAGAACAAACTGTTGAGGAAAAGGCTGAATATTCATGACCTGGCCGCTTGTTTCTTGCATGAAGGACCGCTCTTTATTTCTGAACAACTTGGACGAAACTCTTGGACAAAAGACTGAACAAAACAAACCAACAGTAGGAAATTCCACTGGCAGAATATTTTGATGGTAGAAGCCTTCTGCTTAATAATATGCTTTCTTTCTTGGCCGAATTTGCTGCTGTATGGTAGACTGAGAGTAGAACCAAAAGCTGAGATAAAGACACTAAGAAACAATAAAGATCCATGTGACTAGGACTTGTTGAAACTTTTCTTGTGATCTTGCGGAATCTGCTTTTGTTGTTGTAGCCGAAGTTTTGTGCATGGTTAGGGCTTTATTCTTGAGGTCGAAACTGTTGAACTGCTTGGCGGACAGGCCTTTTCTTCTTTTAGTTTCTGTGACAAGAGATAAAAATAGTAGACCTGAGGGAATGGAACTTCCCATTGTCCTGTGTACCCATCCTAATTGATGATTTCTTCGGGTGGGCTATTTTCCTCGAAGAAATTAGCACAATCTCGATCATAACATGGAGCTTTGGAGAAGTATTCTGAGAATTTAAGGAGCCCAAAAGTTTCATAGTTGGGTGAATCATGGGTTCCTTGGATAGAATCCTCTTGCTATTCCATGGAGAGGGCCGAGGTTCGTAATAGGTTTTCTCGAAATCCATGTGCTTGGTCATAACATAATCTAAATGTATTAAGTACACCTAATATGTCTTCATCGGTCGCCTGGGTGTCTCTGGCAACAATCATTGTACCTATCCTGTGATGACTAGAAGAACGTAAAGTAATACCAAAGCAGTGTACTAGAAAATTGATCGGGATTGGCAAAAAAGTTTTTGAAATTGTTCACTTCGATTTCTATAGGATAATAGCAAAGGATTGCTAGAGTCCACAGATACCGAAATTTATTTTCAGAAAGAGGATTTGCCCGAGAAAACACAGAAATGTTGGTGTAGGGATAATCAATGTCAAAAGCTACTTCTCGGAAGTGCTTTTTTTCTTGACAGGTCAATGCTAGGTGTTGGAATACTGTCTTTCTGATATACCTTTTGACTTGTTCAATTGTTTCACAATGGGCTAATTTAAGTGGGTAGAATTCTCATATGGTGAAGATGAAGGGTATACGTTTGGGTAGGCTTCCATAGAATAAGGTAGGTAAGGATTTTTTCTTTGATCTGGACAAAAGGTCAGCTAGGACATTGGATTCTCCTTTAAGGTGTTGGACTTGAAATTTGTATTTCGAGAACCAATCTTTTAGGCGAACGAGCTGAGGCTCGGGAATGGCTACGTTTTTTAATTCCATGATCTTTGGGAAAGAGGAGTTATAAATCTGCACTGTAAACTCATAACTGATCAGATGAAATTCAAATTTTTTGATACCATACTTGACTGCCAAAATTTCCTTGAAGGTCGTGTGGAAGTGCATTTCTGCTTATTTGAATTGGCCGCTGGCATGACCATAATAATGTTTTTGGCCATTGAGTTCTTCAATGAGGATTGCTCCCCAAAACTCATCACTGACGTCTGTCCGTAAGATCTTGTGACTTGTGGATGGAATGTGAAGTGGAAGTGGTTTCTAACACATTTGTTTTAGGGCTTGAACGGCTAGTTTTTGTTCATGACTCCAAGGAGGTGGTTTCTTTTTCAGGAGCTTGGACAACAGACTGGTATATTTAGAGGAGTTAAGAAGGGAGGCTTTGATGTAGTTAATGACGCCAAGGAAATGCAGAATCTCTTTTACGGACAGGTTCTCATCTAGGAAGGCATGAAGAGTTTCAACAAGGTGAGGATCTGGATGGATTTTGCAGTCTGAGATTTTCATACCAAGGTATTCAACCTCATGAAGGCCGCTGGAGCTTTCCTTTTTGAGATCATGATACCCTGAGATTTTGACGATGTCAAAGAACTGTTCTAACAATGATAAATGGGCTTCATCACCTTTTGAAAAGAGAAGGATATCATCAATGTAAATCAAAGCACTGTGAAGGATGGGCTAAAAAATTTTTATCATTGCTTTCTAAAAAATTGAAGGAGCTACCTTTAACCCAAATGGCATCACCTTCCATTGATATTGAGCATTAGGAATGCAAAAGGCAGTTTTATATCGTTCATCAGGTGCAATTCCAAATTGCCAAAAACTAGCTTTCAAATCAAGCTTTGAATGCTCCTGCTAAGTGTGTAAAAAGGTTTTGAATCCGTGGGAGCAAAAACTTATCATCTTTCAAAAACTAGTTTAAAGGTTTATAGTCAATGACTAACCTTTTCTTACCTTTGACTTGCTCACTTCTTTTGTTCATGTAAAAGACTTGACAAGCCTAACTAGAATTAGTTTGCTCAATTAAACCTTACTGCAGCAGTTGTGCACACTCTTCTTGAGGAATCTTAAGATCATCTGGAGTCATCCCAGGGTGTGTTGCTATGGTCAGGTTCATATCTTCATTAAGCTTAAAAGAAAGCTTAAAAAGGAACTCTTCATTTTTGCAAAGCAGATTTCTGAGTTTAAAGTCGACATGAAAATGTGCACAAAAATTTTTTAACATGTTAGCAATTGATAGAAATTTGCCAGTAGTATCAAAATAGCAAACATATTAGTAACAGGAATAAAAGGTTGAAAGTGATATTGGTATCGGATGCCTTGAGGAAGGACACTTGTAGTCTTTCAGCTTATGCATTAACATCCCATCTAATAAGAACATCTTTACCGTGAAGTTTATTCCCGAAAACTTTGATCCAAATTATGAAATCATGGAAAAACATTATTCCAACCGAATGTTTTGAAATGAGACTGCCCTGGAAGATTTCTCCGTTTGCTGCTTGGAATTGGTCGTCAGTGTTTGTCCAGAATTTTGGAAGCAAAATCTCTGAATTCATCACTGTCTTCATGGATCCTGTGTCTAAGAATCCAATTACTTTGACTAGTTGTGCTTACCTAGACTTTAAAAAGGAGAACCGCACATGAGGACGACAAATATCAGTTAAAGAATTAGTATTAGAAACTTCAGTAATATTAAAAACTGGTAAACATGATTCTTGATCAGAATCATTCTCAAAAGCTTCAAACTCAGGATCTTTAATTTCAATAGCAGAGGCAGTATCCTGGTCGAGATGGCTTTGCTTTGAGTACACCAATTCAACATCAGATTCTGACTGGTCCACCATTAATTGCAGGAATAGCTTCGAACTTTGGATTTTTTGTTTGAACAATTCTTTGCGAAATGGCCCTTCTTTTTGTGGAAGAAACATCTGTCTGACTTCTGTCTAGTTGATGCTTTCCATCTGAAGAACTTAAGATCCTTCTTTGATTTGTACTTCCTTCGCTTCGAAGGTCTTTTCTTTGTGATCTTGCCCCTGCAGTTGCACTTCTTTGTGTTGGGGCACCCAATCTCATACTTCTTGTTGCAAAACTTTTCGAGCTTCTTCTTTCCGTGGAAGAAATTCTCCATGACTTTTCTACTTTCACAGAGCTTCTCAAGACATGTGAATGTAGCTTGGTGTATCTCTGCAAGTCCAAGATTTGCCAAAGTGTTTCCAGAGAGCTCGATCATTTTGTTCAACTCTAGTCGGATCTCTTCTTGAAGTGAGGAAATGTAGACCTGCTTAAGATTTGGGTCTTTCATTCCACCTGGGCGATAATAGATTTCCATCATTCTTTTGTAGTGCCTATTGATGTCCTTAGGCCTCAAAGAACAACATTTCATCTTGAAGAAGTCTGTTCTTGCCTGTTTGATCTCAAGAGAATAGTCACCAACAAATTCTTTAAATATCACATTAATCCAAAAATCCAAGGAACTTGTAAGTAATAAGTTCCTATCAATGGCATCTAAAGATATAAACCAATCATGGAATGTGCCAACAGAACGACTAAAAAATTCAGACAGGATATGGTTCAGAGATACTCCCTTTGACAACTGTGTATGAACCCAGGCTAACATTTCTTGGAACCTTTCACGCCTTTTGCTAACTGGAATGTCATCAAAGGTGAAACAAGTTGTGTTCGAAGGTTTCTCATAGATTCATCATCCGTACTTCCTTCATGGCTGTGATGGACTTCAACATGTGTGGTCAATCCCGAAGGACCTGGAGTTGTCATAAGGATTCCTAAAATGTCCATCTTTTCATCTCTGGACTCAGTAGACTCAGAAAAGCTTTCTGGGGATGTTTCAGACACTGGGTTGACGCTTGAGCCTTCAGAAGGTGTTGAAACTCCATTAGACACTGGATCTTCATTTGAGTCTTCAAAAGGTGTTGAAGTTTCATTAGGCACGGGGTCTTCTTTGGAAGTTGTCAGAACATTATCAGCATGGTATGACAGCAAGAGCTACGGAAGATGATTTGCAGAAGCTGGATCAAGTTGTGTTGTGGAACTTGTTGGAAAAACCGGATCAAGATGTCTTGTGGGACATGTCGGAAGAGCTCCATGTTGGACAGGAGTCTTGAGTTCATCTTTCCTTGTGAATTCACGTTGGACTTCATTTGGCCCCTCGACACAACTCATGAGTACTTCTGTTTCCCCTAGACGCCCTCCCTGGCTAAGTGGGTACTTCTTTTTTCCTCTAACTCGCTACTCAAGGGATAGTACTTGCGCTCACTACTATGGCAGTTATAGATCACCAATAACTGGAGATTACTGATAGGATTCATAAACTCTTTGGGGAATTCAAAAAGATTTTGGGAGAGAAATAGAAAGACTTACAACACCGTTGAAAGGAAAACACTCATGATATTATTGAACAGAAATATTTATGGTAGACACTTTACAAGAGACTTCAGTAGACACTCTACAAAGAAGGAACTCAAAGCTGGAAAACCCTAAGCAACTTAAACCAAATCTAAATCTAAACCTAAATCTGCCCCTAACTCGTTACTTACCTGCCATTTTATAGAACAATGGCCGACTTACATACGTTCTAGGACCAGCTGTATGACTTAGTACAATACGACATGTAAGAGGAAACCATACAACACATTAGGAAACAAAACAAACTTGGAAAGAAAAATACAACTCGTCCACTCAAACCCTAACTTAGGACAAGTAAAAGTAATGTAACATTCCACGATAAAAGAAACTAACAGAAACTTGAAATCATAGCTGGCAAATGGCTGATGAAGGCCAAATCTGCATGGCTATTCTGGCTACAAATTATTCATGAAGGACACCTAGAACACTAGATAAAAACAAGGCTGGAAACTATAGTAGTTTAGTACAAAAATGCTGTTGTGCATTGGGATGACATGGCTATGTAATTTCTGCATGCCGGATAGCTACATTTCGTGCATGAAGGCTGGGGACACAAGGCTGAAATTAAGAAAAAAGAAAGGTTGATCTAGAGGAGAATATGCAACACATTAATCTGGAACAAACTGTTGAGGATAAGGCTGAATATTCATGACCTGGCCGATTGTTTTTTGCATGAAGGACAACTCTTTATTTCTGAACAGGCTAGATGAAACTCTTCGACAAAAGACTGAACAAAACAAACAACAGTAGGAAATTCCTCTGGCTTAATATGCTTAATATACTTTCTTTCTTGGCCGAATTTGATGTTGTACAGTGGACTAAGAGTAGAACCTAAAGCTGAGATAAATACACTAAGAAACAGTGAAGATCCATGTGATTAGGACTTGCTGAAAATTTTCTTGTGATCTTGTGGAATCTGCTTCTATTGTTGTAGCTGAAGTGTTGAGCATGGTTAGGGCTTCATTCTTGGAGCTGTTGAACTGCTTGGCGGATAGGCCTTTTCTTCATTTAGATTTTGTGACAAATGATACCAGTAGTAGGCCTGAGAGAATGGAACTTCCCATTGTCCTGGGTACCCTTCCCAATTGATGATTTCTTCAGGTGGGCTATTTTATTCAAAGAAATTAGCACAATCTGGATCATAACTTGGAGATTCTGGAGAAGTATTTTGAGACTTTAAAAAGACTAAAAGTTCATCACGACCTAGTTTCATAGTTGGATGAATTATGGGTTCCTTGGATAGAATCCACTTGGTGATCCATGGAGAAGGCCGAGGTTTGTAATAGGTTTTCTCAAAATCCATGTGCTTGGCCATAACATAATCTAAGTGTACTATGTACACCTGATATGTCTTCTTCGGATTGCCGAGGAGGCTCTAGCAACAATCATTGTACCAATCCTGTGATGAGTGGAAAAGGGTAAAATAATGCCAAAGTAGTGTACCAGAAAATTGATCGGGATTGGCAAAAAAGGTTTAGAAACTGTGGACTTCGATTTCTATAGGATAATCGCAAAGGATTGCTAGAGTCCATAGATAAAGAAACTTATTTTCTGAAAGAGGATTCACTCGGCAAAACACAGAAATGTTGGTGTAGGCATAATCAATGTCAAAAGCTATTCCTCGAAAATGGTTTTCTTCTTAACAGGTCAAGGCTAGGTGCTCGAAAACTGTCTTTCTAGCATACCTTTTGACTTGTTCAATTGTCTCACAATGGGCTAATTCAGGTGAGTAAAATTCTTGGGTTGTGAAGATGAAGGGTATAGGTTTGGGTAGACTTTCAAAGAATAAGGTAGACAAGGGTTTTTTCTTTGGTCTGGACAAAATGTCAGCTAGGACATTAGATTCTCCTTTAAGGTGTTGGACTTGAAATTGGTATTTGGAGAACCGATCTTTTAGGCGAAGAAGCTGAGGCTCAAGAATGGCTTTGTTTTTGAATTCAATGAACTTTGGGAAAGAGAAGTTATCCATCTGCACTGTAAACTCATAACTGATCAGATGAAATTAAAATTTTTTTATACCATACTTAACTGCAAAAATTTCCTTGATGGTCATGTGATAGTGCTTTTCTACATCTTTCAACTGGTTGCTGGCATGACCGCAATAATGTTTTTGGCCATTGAGTTCTTCAATGAGGATTGCTCCCCAAAACTCATCATTGGCATCTGTTTGTAAGATCCTTTGACCCGTGGATGGAATGTGAAGTGGAAGGGGTTTCTGACACATTTGTTTTAAGGCTTAAATGACTAGGGTTTGTTCATGACCCCGAAGAGGTGGTTTCTTTTACAGGAGCTTGGACAATAGACTGGTATATTTAGAGGAGTAATGAAGGAAAGCTTCGAAATAGTTAATGATGCAAAGGAATTCTGGAAATCTTTTACAGACATGTTCTCATCTGGTAACGAAGGAAGGCTTTCAACAAGGTGAGGACTATTGGGATTTGTGCCAAAAAAGACTATCATTTTCTGAGAAAAAGTGTAAAAGACTATAATCTTAATAAGTAATTTTATACATATTAGAATAACATGCAATAAGGTCCAAATTGATTTAAATAGGTGATCTGTGTGTTGGGACG
>JAOXNR010001675.1:0-39853 GCA_028571225.1 Parsonsia alboflavescens
GTTTATATATATATATAATTATATAAAAAGAAAAACTGAATACTTTTTGTTATTATCAAAAAATAATTTTTTGAAACTCTATTTATATACCTTACTTTTAAAAGAAGTTGACAATTACATTTTTAGTTTAATGAATATTTAATAATTAATTTGTATTAGTTTACCTAATTTAAAAATTTATTTAATTTAAACATGAATTGTGACCATTATTAAGTACACTTTTAATCCATTTTTTATTATTTATTTATAAAATAATTTCTAAATTTTAATGTATGTAAATTCTATGTTTCTTTTTTCATTTTATTTAAATTTATTTTCTAATAATTATTATATCACCTAAATAGTTTCATGCACTTTTATTTATTTTTATAAATTGAAGTAATTGAATCCTTTTTGAATTAGATATATTATCACCATTGTATTATATAAAAAAATGATTAAGAATATAGAGTTTTTTTTTTAATAACCTTTAGTATTTAAGTTATTTTAGTTGTTATATACTTAGAATCAGAATTTATAATTAAATATTTATTTAATTTAAATATTATTGTCATTTAACCTGTGGTTGAAGTTAAATTGAGAACCACGTCTATGTGAACGGGAACATAACTAATAGCTGTGTGATCCTCTAATTAATTTATTTTTCTATCTTTTTCCCTTTTTTTTTGTCTTTTCAATTTCCATTTTCTTTCTTTCTTCTTTTTTTTTTTTTTCCATTCATATTTATTACTTTTTGAACACTTAACAGCTTTACAACAGAACTGTCTTTCTGATAATAATATATAGATAATAGATATCAATTAATGTCTATTTTAGTCCTCAAACTATGATTCATTGGAAGTTTTGGTATTTAAAGTTTTTTTTTCACTTTAGAATTCTTAAACAATTTACGGTTAGCTATTTTGATCTTTTTGATAGTAATTTTAAAAAATATCATCGGATTTTAGAATTAAGAGTGAGCCAATTAAAATGGAAAGGACATTTATGTAATTATACTGTTCGAAATTTAAAAAAAAAATAAAAACTAGCATCTGGACTTTTCTCCTACTCGTTCTCTTTGAACAATCACAAAGGAAAATTCAGTTGTTATTCTTTTGAAGATGAGGAAACCATCCGTTTAATTCCCAAATGTGATCACGTTTTTCATCCCAATTGCATAGACGCCTGACTCGAGTCTCAAGTGACTTGCCCCTTGTCAGGCATATCTCACTCCACAACCCGACGATCCTTCCTATCATCTGCCGGAAATGAATCAAGAAGCCCAGGAAAACATCACGGAACCTACGTCTGCAAATGACGACCTTACAATCCAAGTATCCGAGGAGCAAACCCGAGAACAAATCTAAGAGAATAAACCTCAAGTAAACAGGAATCTGAGTTTTAATTTTCTGAACTGGCCTCCAAGAACGGAATCAGTAAGGAAAGGCCGAACATTTGGTTTGGGTAGGTTCAGGTCGCATTCCACTGGGCATTCATTAGCTCAAACGGGATTGGAATAGCCAGGGGAAAACATGGACAGGTTTACTTTGAGATAGCCGAAAGCAATTCGGCAGGAAATGATGAGCCGGGCTTTACTGAGTCGGACCAAGAGTTCTGAGCCGGGCTTTACTGAGTCGGACCAAGAGTTCTGAGCCGGGCTTTACTGAGTCTGGGCTTTAAAATCTAGTGATATTTTTAAAGATTCCGATCAAAATGATCAAAATGCCAATCGTAAATTGTTTAGAGATTATAAAGGCCAAAAAATATTATGGACTAAAGCTTTCAATGGATCATAGTTTGAGAATTAAAATAGACATTAATTCTAATAGATATATATTATTTAGAATTACCAACATTTGTGTAGTGTTTTAAATAAATATATATGTGTACACACATATACAGTTATATACAAACTATATTAATTAATGATTTTAATCACTATATATTTAAAAAATATAAATTAATATATTTAATCTTATTATTTTAAAAAGATAAGAGGTAAAAATAATATGTTTTAGTGAATAATAATATAATATTATGTAACTTGATTTTGAAATATTTGTAAAAATAAATTCCTTGTTAATTTTATTTTTTTGATTCTAATTATACATACGGTGGCCCGTCTAATATAATTCACTAAATAGGTCAAGCTGTAATATATATGTCATTATTTGTTACCGGTCATTCTATATGGTATTAGTAAATACAGTAATTCCTAAGCCGTAGTATATAGTGTATTATTTGTGACGAGTAGTCGTGTGTACATAATTATATATTATTTCCCTGTCGTATAAAACTTGTCATATAAAAGACGGCTTTCAATGAGTCGTATATAAGTCCACATACAATGACCAATGGTTATTTGCTACGGTTCTATGACAGCCATAAAGAGTCATCGTCGTACATGACTATTTTTGGTAGTGTAATTTCCGGTTGCAAACTCTCCTAAAACTTTTAGAAATTTTCACCCTAGAAAAATTGAATGGTTGACTTTTTAAAAGAGAGTTTTCTAAATGATTTTGGATATTTCTTTCACCTCCCTTAAGGTGGTATTGGTAGTTTTCTAAATTGATTTTGGACCTTTAGCTGGTGAGTCAACCCTAATAGAAGCTAAAAGAAGGCACATTTCAACCCCTATTAAGTGGATCATGGTCATTGTTCTTTAATTACTGCTCAGGTTTCTTTAAAGATCAAGTAGTAATGTAGCTACTTCAAAGCTCCAATACTTCCATAACTACTTCATGATGACTAAAAATTGATACAACTAAGTTATTCTGGATGAGGAGAGCAACAGGCAGTGAAGGTGTAGTGGTTGGATTCGAAGTGTAGATTTCTAGTGACTTTATTCCTAATTTTTCACAATTTTTCTTTTGAATATTTCTAATTAGAATTTCTCAATATTCATGATTTTCATCCCTTTGAAGAAGAAAAAACAAAAATAGAGTCGTATGGAATAAAGGAGAAAGTGAAAAAGAAAAGTATAAAAAATGAATAATAGGCATCACAAGAAAAGAACAAAGCATAATAATTACAAAGAAATTTAAAAAATTGTAATTTTAATTATCACATAATACAATATTAAATTTCACATATTCTAAAAGCTAAACTGACAAGAGAAGCAAGGATTTAATTTATACACTTAATTGGATTTAATTTATTACATAAATGAAGATTGACAACAAATCATTATTTATTTAACGAAGGGAACAACAATATTTCTTTATCATGTACTGATGGCATCAAATTATAATCGGCACAAAATTTCTAGCGAACTATTATTTTCATATATATATATATATATAGTAATATATTTTTTGTCAAATATTAAATTAATTATATCGAGTACAAATGCATACTATTAAATCAGGATTCAAGAACTAAATATTAATTTTATTATATTATTATTTTTTATTAGCATGAAATTATTAGAAGAACTTTTATTTCTATTAAACAGAGACCTTCTCCTTGTGATGTATACATAGATAGCCCTACAATCTAAAATCTCATTCATCCATCTGCCAATAATTGAGAATTTCCCCAAAGAATCCTTCATTTTTCTGTTTTAAAATTCAAAATAAAAAAGAAAAACAAGAAAGAAGAAAAGGAAAGGAGTGAAAATCCTTTCAACATTAAATTTCAATATTCTTGATTTTCATTCCTTTGAAGAAAGGAAAAACTGATTCGGATGGAATAAAGGAGAACGTGAGGAAGAAAAGTATTAAAAATGAATAACAGACACAAGAAAAGAACAAAGCATAATAATAACAATGAAGCCAAAAAAAAAAAAAAAAAAAAAAAAGAAATTGTAATGTTAATTTTCGCAATATACAATATTAAATTTTACAAAAATGACAGAGAGGTAAGGATTTAATTTATACACTTAATAGTTGTTACATAAATTAAGATTTAGGTAACGAAGTGAACAACAATATTTCTTTTGTTATGTAGTGAGTGCACCTAATTATAGTTGGTACAAAATTAATCGCAAAGTATTATTTTCATATAAATATATTAATATATATTTATTTTTTTGTTAAATAGTAAATTAATTTTGTCAAGTACAAATGCATACTCTTTGATTAGGATTCGAGAACCAAATATTAATTTTATTATTTTTTAATAGCATGAAATTATTATTAGAAGAACTTTTATTTTTATTCAACAGATACCTTCTCCCTATGATGTATATATAGGTGGCCCTAGAATCTAAAACCTCATGCATCCATCTACCAATTGAGAATTTCCCTTGAGAATCCTTCATTTGCTTTCCTCAGCATTATTCTAGTTCTTAAGTATCATTCTTCTTTCTGTTTTCACATTCAAAATTAAAAAAAAAAAAGAAAGAAAGAAAAAGTGTGAAGGTAATTTCAAAATTTCTTTGGGAATAGGTAAAAAATGGCAGAAATTCTTGCAGTATTTGGAACAGCTATTGAAGCTATGAATAAATTTAACGAGTATCTCGTCTCTCCAATCTTGAATCAGTTCAGTTACTTGTGTTTCTATAGTGGCAATATCCAAACTCTGAGAGATCAAGTTGAAAAGTTGAACAAAAAAAGATCAGATTTGCAGCTGGAAGTTGATGAAGCCAAGAGAAATGCAAGAATTATTGGAACTGATGTTGTGGAATGGATTGAAGAAGTAGTCAAACTAAATCACATGATGGAAAGAATCATTCAAGACATGGCTCAAGTTCAATAGGGCTGCTTCTACGGCATCTGTCCAAACATGAAATTGCGGTATCGTCTGAGTCGAGAAGCTAGAAGAGAGCCAAAGCTGCTCAACGATTGCTTCAAGAAGTTAGCAAGTTGACAAAAATATCTTTTGCTGCAGCACTCGATCCAATCCCTATAGCATCTGTAGGAGTTGAAGTTAACTCTCGAAAGTCTATAGAGGACGCAATCATGGAGGCTTTGAAAGATGATGAGGTGTACGTGATAGCACTATGTGGGATGGGGGGAGTTGGGAAGACAACTATGGCAAAGAAAATTGAGAGTAAGGTTAGAGAAGAGAAGATACTTGAGGCAGTTGTCATGACGATTATCTCTCGCCCACTGGAATTGAAGAATGTCCAACAAGGAATTGCAGAAGGATTAGGCCTTACACTCCATGAGCAGACAATAAATGTTCGAGCAAAGAGATTGCACATGAGATTGGAACAGACGAACATTGTCCTCATAATTCTTGATGATGTTTGGGAAGTGTTCAATCTTCATGAGGAAATTGGAATCCCCTCCAAAATGACCCACCAAAGGTGTAAAATTATCTTGACTTCTCAGAATGCAAGATGTTTGTAGAAAAATTTATGATTCTTCAAAAGTCCTACGATTGGATGTCTTAAACGAAAAGGAGGCATGGAATCTCTTCAAAGAGAAAGCTGGTGAGATCGTAGATAAACCCAACTTGCATCCAATAGCAATGGACGTGGCAAAAGAATGCAAAGGATTGCCTCTGGCTCTGGTTACTGTAGCTGTTGCTCTGAAATACTCAAGGATAGATTCTTGGGATGATGCACTTCACTTGTTTAAAGCTTCTAGGGCAATAGATATTCCAGAAGTTGATGAGAAAATCTACGTGCCACTAAAATGGAGCTATGATCAGTTAAAAAGTGAGGAAGCCAGGTATCTCTTTCTCCTTTGTTGTTTGTTTCCAGAAGATTATGAAATTTCTTTAAGTTTTCTTGCTGAATATGGATTTGCTTTACATGTCTTTGGGAACACAACGACTTTGGAAGCTGCAAGAAAGAGGGTTCAAAGGTTGGTTGAGAACCTTATACATTGTTCCTTGTTAATCCCTGTAAATAAAAAGAAATGTGCGGGAAACAAATCTAAGATCTCCCATGTGAAAATGCACGATGTTATTTGCGACATGGCCTTAGTAATTGCCTCGAAGGATAAACATGTTTTCATGATTATTCATGACAAAAACTTAAGAGAGTGGCCAAAGAGGGATTTCTATGATAACTACACTTGTATTTCACTCAGTTCAAATAATGTGATTGCTCTCCTTGAAAAAATTGATTGTCCTAGAGTGGATACCAGGAGAGTGGAAATAATGGAATGTTCATTTGATGGAATAAGTGGACATAAAGTTTTAGATACTCGGGGGATTAAATCATTTCCATCATCACTATCATGGCCAACAAATCTTCGGTCATTGTATCTTAAATATAGCTATGAATTCAAAGTTTTGCCGAAAGAAATTGGAGAGTTGGTGAATTTAGAAATTCTCTACCTATTTGGATGTGAAAATCTTGAGATGCCGCCAAGAGAGATTGGGAGACTTGAAAATTTGAAGAAATTATACTTGAACGAGTGTATGAACCTTGTAAGGATTCCACTTGGTGTGATATCAGAACTAGTTCAACTAGAAAAATTGAGCATGATAGACTTTAGTAAGTGGGAAGGAGTAGAAGAAGGAAATGCAAGAGTTGCTGAAGTGGCTTCCTTGAAAAATTTGACAACCTTACATCTTACAGCATACCGTGAGAGCTTAGATTTGATTCAAGAAACAAAAATTGGCATAAACTAAAGAGGTATGCTGTGGTAATAGGTGCGAGAGGGAGATATGATGAGAATTTGGCGGAAGATTTTGACAGTTCTGTCATTTTTCACTTCACTGGATTTCCCATAACAAATCTCGGTCAAGTGTTTTTTGAGAATGCACAAGCTCTAAGATTGGAAGGGTTTAGTTCGACAGAGACAATAAAGAGATTGTCAACACATGGATATAGAAATGTGGTAAGGTTAGAGCTTCATGAACAAAAAATAAAGTTTATCTTTGATGCAAACACTTGGGATCTTCATGACACTGGTTTTCTTCCTCGCTTGACAGTATTGGTCGTCATTTCTAATGAGCGATTGGAAGAGATCTGTCATGGACAACCACCGAATGGATCATTTACTAATCTCACAACAATACATATAGTCAGATGTAATCGTTTAGGAAACTTGTTTTCTTTCTCTGTTGCTGTAATGCTATCGAACTTGAAATCTCTTTATATATTGTCTTGTAACAACATGAAAGTGATCTTCTTCGAAGACAATAGACAGTGTGGGAACAATCTGTCTAACACATTTCCCAAATTGCCTAGTATGGAGTTCTATCATGTACATCATTTGAGTGCCATCTGTGAGTAAGTGAAGATGTTGCCATTGAATTTCCTCAATTATACCAGCTCAGCATTTTTTGTTGTTCAGTGCTCAAAAGCTTTTGCACAAGAAAAGGAAGCAACCTCTAGAAAGGTGATAATTATAATGGTGATCAACGCCAATCTTTTTTTGATCATAAGGTATGTTTAGTCTTCAGATCCTTAATTTCAAACTTAATTAGATACATATGCATTATTGTAAGTTAGCTATATATACATAGTGTTTTCCCTTCTTTCTGTAGGTTATTTGTAGCAAATTAAAAGAACTGAAACTTAGAGATTGTGACGGTGTATCAGAGTTGTTCGACCATAAAATTTCCATTGGCAGCTTTAGTGGACTTGAAAAGGTAATTATTTCAGATTGTTCGAAATTGAAAAGGATATTTTCTCCTGAAATATCTAGAGGCCTTGTGAATCTCAAATATCTAGTCATAGAATCATGTCCAGAGTTGCAAGATATGATTTCTAAGGATGAAGAGAAAGAGGTTTAGAAGATTCCATTAAAGAAACAATTTTTCCTCAACTAAATCGTTTGTTTCTAAATAATCTACCGAAATTTAGGAGATTTTGCCATGTGAAGAATGAATTGGAATTACCATCACTAACAGAGCTACAAGTTTTGACTTGTCGTATGTTGGGGACATTTTCTATGGGATCTGTGTATTTCCCAAGAATAGCAAGAATCAAAGCTCGTGACTTGGGATCAATAAAAGGAGAATTATCTACAGAAACTTTTGAAAGCCAATTTCTTTGTCACAAACAAGTACTTGTTCTTTCAATTATTATAAAATACTAAATTGTGTATATGACTGTGAGAGAATACACTTTAGGAAAATTTTCCCATTTTCTTCGATATTTCTTCTTGGAATTTGCAGGAATCCTCCAAAACTAGCTCTTCAATTTCATTTGTAGATCTCTTCAGTTTCTCCTTGAAACTCAATTGAGCCATGTGACGTGATAATTGCAAAGAAAAGCCCTCCCGGCGCATGTAGATTTTCGAACCCTTTAGAGATTGCACAATAGGTGCTGCCAAGTCTAAGTGGAAGAACTTTTTCTTCTATTCGAGGCAAAAGGGGTTAATTTCATGAGAGGATAGGTTAGATAAATTGCAAAACTTGGAATATATTAGAGGGTTAAATAAGGTTTCAGCTGAAGAATTTTTAATGTATTGAACTTCTGTATAGGAACTAAATCACATCTTCTTCTTATTCATTTGGTCCTATCAGTGTAGAAAGTCTTGCCATATAAAGGTATATCGTTGTTATTTAGATAAAATTGAGAGAAAGAAAAGTGAGACTTTTCCGCGGAGGTCCAATTTTTAAGATTTAAGTTTTAACTTGTAACTCACTTTTAAAAGTCTGAAATCTATTTGGATAGTAAAACTTCAAAGAATCACAAAGGTGTAAGAACTTTAGATAACTAGTGGAAGAGAGGACCTATGTCTAACATCTACACAGAAGAAAAGAATCCGATGCATTCATTATGTGCATCCTTTTAAGTCCATTTAGCACAAATCACTCCATGCATTAGCTGCAGGAAGAGGATATCAGACTTATTTTGGGGGCTGGCTGCAATTAGATCTTCTTATGAAGCTCATTAGAATGCTTCCCAAGGCTTGATATTGACTTGTAGAGGGAGAAGTTGCTTGAGTTCGTTACGAAGACATTTTTGGTGAGAGGGATGAGCCGGCAAAGATATATGACTTGAAAGAATTGGACAATATAAAATTTGAGCTCTTAGCATCACAAGGAACAGATCTGAACTCTATTTTTGTTGAAGGGAGAAGAAGAGAGAAGAGAGCAATCGAGCAGGGAAGAGATTAGAGAGGAGAAGCCTCGATTTTCGTTGAAAAATTAGAAAGTAGCATGAGGAGTTTTCTGTTTTTCAGCTTTATTTAACTCATTTTTAAAAAATTGGGATGGGTCAAAATTTGACTAAATAAATATTTTCCTACTTCGACTCATTTTTCAATTTTAGAAGAATGAAGTGTCCGTGTTTTTAAGAAAAGGATTGTCTTGACCTTAAATCAGAAAAAGGATCTCAGACTAAGAAATATGAGAACTGACCATGAAACCGAATTTGAAAATCAAGATTTTTCTTCTATATTTTTGTTGCATATGGTGTAAAACATGAGTTTTCAACTCCTTATACTCCGCAACAAAATGGTATTGTTGGAAGAATAAACTAAGCTCTACAGATACGACCAGAACCACGGCTTGCTTTAATACAATAACCATTCGAATTGGCAGTGAAAAGACTCCAAATGAACTATGGGTAGGAAAAACACCCAACATTTCTCATGTAAGGGTGCAGGAAGTAATTGTCTCATTTTGAATGAACGAGGTGTTGGCGGTAGGTTTGTTAAGAAATCTCTAAAAGGCAAGTTCTTCGGATACTCAGGTAATAGTAAGACCTATCGTATTTAAGTACAATAACTAAAACTGTTATTGAGTCTATGAATGTTAAAATATTAGAATCCCATTCTAGTAATTTGCAAGTCGATAAATCAAAATCAGAAGAAGCTGATAGGATTGTTAATTTGATCAGTAACTCTAATAAGATGTCTAAAGCCTCAAAAGAGACTGAACCAACTGCTAAGAATAATGATTATGAAATATCCGAGAATATCTAACAAGTTTCAAGGAATTCAGATGACAATGATAACTTAAATCCATTAGCACGAGTCAAACTAAGTCATTCGAAAAATTTCTCCACGGTTGATAGTGCAGTTGGCTCCTTTTTTGGCTGTAGGATTATCAAGCTTTCAACACGTTGTAGAATCAACGACGTCGTATGTTACGAGGAGTATAAGTTGGTGGCTGCTTAGGGTTTTTATCCCAGCTTCAATCAAATGGTCTTCGTGGTCCAGAGTTGGAATGTGTGGGTGGTGGATATCAAGAAGCTATCAAGACATTAGAGAACTCATGGAAACTACCATGTGAGGAGAAGAGAAGATTCTAGTCCACTTCTAAAGAAGATGGAATTAGAGCTTCAAGGAGAGATTTAATAAATGGATTGAAGATTCATGCATATAAAGACATATACTTCAAGTATAAGAATAACACTTTGAAAATGAAAGTAACATTGGTGATTTATGTGCAAGACAAAGAAGAACAACTTGGTTTGGAAGCAATGATGAAGAAATCTACACTTGATCAAGTTGAACCAAGAAAGAAGTTGTTCCATGTTCGCAACATTGACTTATCATTTGAGGAACTTGAAGGCTTGGAAATGTACCTAAAAGATCCTAGTTCAAGTCCACAAAGAGTGTAACTTGCAAGCAAGACAAGGCATGGAACAAATGGTGAAAGTGGCAACCATTATGGGTGGATAGGAAGAAGTCGGCGCCTGATCATGAAGCAGCCGGTGCAGGATCAGAAGCAACAAAAATGGAGACAATTCCAGTAGCCATCCGGTGTACAATTTGCAGCTTCTCTTTGTCCAGTCATAATGGTTCCCACTTTCACTGTTTGTTCCATGCTTTGTCTTGCTTTCAATTTGCACTCTTTGTGGACTTGAACTAGGGTCTTTTAGGTACATTTCCAAGCCTTCAAGTTCCTTAAATGACAATTCAATGTTGCAAACATGGAACAACTTCTTTCTTGGTTCAACTTGATCAAGTGTAGATCTCTTCATCATTGCTTCCAAACCAAGTAGTTCTTCATTGTTGTGCACATAAATCACCAATGTTACTTTCATCTTCAAAGTGTTAGTCTTATACTTGAAGTATAAGTCTTTATATGCATGAATCTTTCTTCTTTGTCTTGCACATAAATCACTAATGTTACTTTCATCTTCAAAGTGTAAGTGTTAGTCTTATACATGATGTATAAGTCTTTATATGAATGAATCTTCAATCCATTCACTGCATTTCTCCTTGAAGCTCTAACTCCATCATTTTTACAAGTGCTCTTGAATCTTCTCTTCTCCTCATATGGTAGCTTCCATGAGTTCTCCAATGTTTAGATAGCTCCTTGATATCCATTATTCGCCCACAACTCAAAAGGATTCGACCTTGAATCTTTAAGTCCTACATAGAAAAGAGAATGATCACTAACATGGATTGAAGAATCAAAAGAATACTTACCAATTAACTCTAAGTTCTCCTTCACGGAAGTTAGAACTTGACAATGTCTTACCATACCCGTCCAATGTCTCACCATACCCGTCCTTAAAGGTGGTTGTCTTTCTTTGATAAATATGTATTCCTTCTCACCTTCAATAAGTTTATTAGAAGAAACAACATAGACAAAGAATACAAGCCACTTAGAACAGCAAGGAAACAAGGTTCTATCATTTACAGTAAAAGACATAAATCCCATTGGTCTGTGACACATAAACCATGAAATGACGGTTCTCTAAATCTTGCACTCAAGCACAATAAACTCAATACATAATCCCTTAGCATGGCTTTTACATGTTCTCCATCAAAAGCGTTAAACATATGTATAAAAGGAATAAAAAAATACTCTTCACATATACTAAACTCATCAAATTATCAAGATGGACATCATTATGCTCCTCTAAAAATATGCGATATGTCAAGGATTTCCAAAATTTCATCATATCTTTATTCATGGCACAAAACATAATCAAAATCATCAAGTAGTTCCACCAAACATGCCAAATCCAGCCTCAGCACATAGATTTCATAAAGATGAAGTCTATCTAAAGATCAATTTCTCTTCAAGATATTGATATGCCCTATCACAAAAATTTGGCAAATATGCCCCAATAATCATAGATTTCTTTTCCATGTGTAGCCCTACAAGATGCCTTTTGCAATTGATATCTATGGACTTAGGACTATCATAGGTACTCTCGAGGGCAATTTCATGACTCTTAAGATTCGACAAACCAGAGAACTCATCATGCTTAGAATACTCAAGAACATGTAAAGTACCTTCTATAGGCATATTATCATGAAATTCACAAGTTTCTTCACAATTTTCCCACAAATAATGATTTTCAATAAGCGTGCATCAACAATGAAATAGATTTCACACAAGGTAATCAAAGACTTAGAATCAACAAAGAGTAAACACATGAGACCACAAAGATAGAAGTTTGAATCCAAGATGGTTACATCAAATATCCACAATAATCGATCATCCAAGACAAACTTTGAAATTTCATTCATGTATATCCCAAAGTCATTCAAATATCTCAATTAATAAGAATATGATTCCAAGCTATTCCCATGACTATCAGTTATCAACAATTCACACATGGGATTCATAGGCATGGATATGGCATTTCCACTAAACAAAGAATAATCATGCTTATAAACTTCATCATATATGACTTGTCTTGGCACAGCAAACACATGGTCACAAGCAAATTCTTTTACAAGTGATTCATTCACAAATTCAAAGTCCATAGAAGCTGTCACTAAACACAAAGAAGTATAAGACATGTTTTCTCTAAATAAGAAATCAACATGATCAAGAAATTTCACTATCTCACCTTCCTTATGAACATCATAAGCATCTCTAAACACACAATTAGACATAGAAAGCAATCTTTCATGTTCAAATTTCAACAAACTATCACCAAGTGAAGATATAAGAGTACCAGTTTAACATAGCATTCATCTCCCTTTTGTCATTTTCCTCCTTCACCTTGTTTACTCCTTTAGAAACCAGAAAATTAAGAACAAGACAACTAGATCATGAATGGTCAATGTTAGAAATGGGGATAAAATCCTCTTTGTTCCTTTGGAGAACCAAGGCACTCTCATTTTTAATGTCTTTCTCTTCTTATTTTCAGTCTTTCTCATTTTTAATCTCTTTCTCTTTCTCCCCTCTCATTCTCTCTTGTTTTTCAATCATTTCCTCTCTTGTCTTTCTCCTCATAGAATTCTTTCATCCTCTCAAGAATTTTCTTTTTGTCCATATAGGCTTCATGAGGCTTCAAGGGACTCAAGTGTATCTTTCTTCCTTCAAATTCCAAGGTATGCCTTTTCTTGTGGCCATCATAGGTCACATTCCTATCATATTGCCTTGGCTTCCCAAGTAACAAGTATGTAGTTTGCATAGGCACCACATCACATAGGACCTCATCAAGATACTTGCCCATAGAGAATGAGATCCTTACTTGCTTGCCAACCTACACTTCACCATTATCATATAGCCATTGAAGCTTTTGGATGGTCTAAGCAAGGTAACTTCATCTTCTCAACCAAGTAGGAACTTGCATCGTTCACACAACTTCCACTATCCACAATGACACTACACCAATGGCCTTGTATCAAGCACCTTGAACGGAATAAATTCTCCCTTTTCAAGTCCTCTTCTTCACTAGCTTGAGTACTAAGTACTCTCCTAATCATATACATTTGTTCACAATCACTTTCATGAAGTGTCTCATTATCAGCAACCTACTTCACTTGATGAGAAGTCTCTTAAATTGGCAATTTATCACTTAACTTGGATTTCAACTTTTGCTCCATAAGAATGGATTTCTCTGCTTTTGAACAAGGACCATGCACCCAAGATGTTGAATAAATGCCATAAATTGAGTTTTCATAAGACTTCCCATGTGTTGTCTTCCTCTTCTTCAAGCTTCTTTCAACTTGAATGGCCATGTGAACCATATCTTCAACCATATCTTCAAGATGGTCATAGTAGTATGGCTCAACTACTTCCCAAATATCTTGATTCAAGCCATAAAGAAATCCAGTTATTTTGTTTTCTTCATACTCCATTATGTTAGCTCTCTTCAATGCATTTTTCAAGTCTTCATGGTAGTACTCTTTCACACTATTGGATCCTTCAGTAACAACCATGTAGTTGCGCTTCGGTGCATATCTTTCTGTCATATATTTCCTCAATCCTTCCCATGTAGTAATATATACTCCAAGTATATCTCAAATCTTCTTCCCACCTAGCTAAGGCTTTTCTCTCAAAGTTATCAACAACTAGTTCTATCTTTTGTCCTTCCAAGTAGTCATGTTTTGGAAACAGAAGTTCCACCTCTCTTTCCCAAACACGGTAAACTTCCGGTTTAGTTGTTCCATAGAAATTTGGAATGATTGTATGATGGCTCCCAAGATGTCTACAATGGCCTAATTTTCTTCCATATCCTCTTGGCCTCAATTCACTGTCATGGTAGTATCCATCATCATACTCCATATGTTCATATCTTCTACTAGATGGATGCATTGTTGGCTCTTCCTTCCCCTTCATATGGCACATAATTCTTAGAAGAACTAGGATGTGATGTCTCCCTTCTTTCCTCATGATAAGATGATTAAGATGAAAATTTATTCATGATGTACCTACAAAATGAACAAACAAAAATAGGGCAATTTGTGTATCCTCACAATCCACTCGTGTAACACTCTTAGATATGCCTTTTTCTCGCTCTAATAGGCTCACCCCCTTAAGCCTTTTACCTCTCTTTCCTCTTCTTCAAGTTCTTAATGCTACTTCAAGAGTAGTCAATTTACTCAACAAGGCACTCAAATCAAACATCAAAAACTCAAAGCAAATAGTTCATATCTTCCAACATTTAAGATTCAAAGAAATAAGAGTTCCAAAGAGAATGGTCAATGACAGAAGACAAATGATCAAACACTTAGAATTCAAAGAAAATAGATGAAAGGAAATTTATCAAACACCTTGAGGTCAAAGAGTTTGTGATCTAAATTTTCAGCAATTTGATTGTGATCAAGTGTCCCACTAACAAGTTTTCAATAGGAAAATTGGCAATTCAGTATAGTATATCACAATTCAAGCTCTAGCCATCAATTTGATCAACATATCAATTGAATTTCAACTTCCAATTTGTACCTCAAATTCAATTTCGAATTTCTGGTTTTTTTTTTTTTTTGATTTTTCTATTTTGGAGATCTTTGATCTGTCTTTTTTTGTGCTTTTTGTTTTCGTAGAGATGGTAGAAGATGTAGTTTCACCAAGCAAATTGAATTGGCCTTGATTTTGGGTCTTAGACACTATTCCTCAATTCACAATGGATCACAAGAGACGAAGTAGGATTAATGTAAAAGAACAAACGCAAAAACATTAATAGATGTCATATTTTCAAAGAAACAAATAAGATCTATTCATTAAAAAAGAAAGCAATTAAAGATAGGCAAACCTCTTGATGAAAAACCTAAGCTCTGATGCCAAAAAGATGATGTGATCTCAATTTTGAAGGAACACTTCCTACTTCAATCAAAAATCAAAACACCCAATTTGAGATCCACTGAAGACTTCAGACAAGAGGTTCAAGCAAGGACCGTTGACCATTGACCATAGCGTCCCAAAATATGATCTAATGGATTGAATTCCCAATTCAACTCAATTACTCTAGCCATGTATTGAAGATCTTTAGAGTCTCACTAAGAACCCTAGATGAGCCTCTAGATGAGCACTCAAGAAAATTTGTATTTAATCCAAATGGATTCTCTCAATTGTTTGAAATGTGTTTGTAGAATTAGTTGTCTTGAAATAGAGAACTATTTATAACCTCAACACTAAGAAGCCCTAAGAATGATTAGAGACTTGTCTAATCATCTAAACTAGATTAAAACATATAGAAACGTCATTAAAAACAAGTGGAATAGTCTAAAAAGAGTTAAGATTGCATTGAGGTAAAACAGAGGGTTGGCTGTTCAAGGGACATCCGGTGCCGGATGGTATACCGAATGGCTACTGGAATTGTCTCCATTCTTGTTCCTTCTAATCTACCGCCGGCTGCTTTATAATCAGGTGCCAACTTCTCTTTGTCCAGCCATAATGGTTGCCACTTTCACCTTTTGTTCCATGCTTTGTCTTACTTTCAATTTCAACTCTTTGTGGACTTCAACTTAGGTCTTTTAATTACATTTCCAAGCCTTCAAGTTCCTCAAATGAAAATTCAATGTTGCAAACATGGAACAACTTCTCTCTTGGTTCAACTAGATCTAGTGTAGATCTCTTGATTTGATGGATATTGAAAGATGCCACGTAATGAAGCTATATACAAGTATCATATCATAAGAAGAATGACAAAGGCTTTGACGACATCCATCGAAATGAGGAAGAACAAACTGATTTTGAAGCGATGCTCGGGAGGAATGAACTTGGAGATGAGTCGGAAGAATTGAAGCTAAGGAATGCATATTCAACTCAAGACTTTCTGGAGGACAAGTTAAAGCAATCAAGGGAGGACAACAACTAGAAGATGAAGCCATGTTCCATGAAGTTAGCTTGAAGATGAAGGCCGATTTCAAGCCAAGACAAAGCATGGAACAAAGGGCAAAAGGAAAAGAATTTTGCAGGAAAAACATGGGCAATCCGACTCCAGATCCATCACATCTGGTGCCGGATCAACTGAAGACAATTTGGCTAGCAATCCAGAAGAAATCCAGTCAAAACTTTGCATTTTACTTCTTTTCTCAGCTTTTTCTCTTGTATTTTTGCAGCTCTTTCACCCAACACTATAGTTAAGTTAACTGAAGGTTTACTTAGTGTATAAAGGCTCTTGTTTTCAACCATTTAGAACATACAACTTTGAGACAAAAATTGAAACTTTCTTGGAGCTTCTCCAAACCAAGATCACTTTGATCTTTGAGAGTGTCTTAGAACTAGGGTTCTATTCATTTCTCTTGGGCTCTCAATCACTTTGGGTGAGGTGTTGAGTTGTCTTAACAAATCAAGAGGTTGGTTGTTGTAGTTGAGTCTACAAAGGTCTTCCTAATCTCCCAAAACTAACCTTTGATGAGTCCTTTCTTATATATAGTTTTGGTTTGATTGTTTGTGTGAAAATTACCCCTTTCAACTCACAAGAAAATCACATTATCTTTTAGTATCAGAGCTTGGTTATCATCAAAGGTTTGACTATCTTACTTTCTTTCTTTTTTTTAAGTGTTAAGATCATATCTTTCTTCTTTGAAAATCATATGATCTTGTTTGTATTGTTGTTTTGTTCCTTCTACACCTATCTTAGTCTTCTCTTGTGAACCGCTGTCTTGTTTGGAATTAAACCTAAAACCTAGTTAGGGCCGAGTTCCATTTGTTAGTTGTTCATCTATATCTCTACCAAAAGGAAAAAGAAAAGAAGAGCATTGTTTCATTTTTCTCAAAAGACATAAAATATATATATATCTCTCGAAATGTTCAAGGATTGAAATTGTGAGACGTCTTGCTTAATCTTGTTGAAATTGCTTGAGTTGAAGTTGATTTGGGATTCTATTGTGTTACATTTGATTATCATCTTTAAATTTGAAAAATCAAGGGAATTGGGTTAGTAGAATTCATTGATAAGTGGTTCACAAATTCTTCGCCCTCTAGGTGTTTGTTAGAATGCCTATTTGATAATTTCTTTGGATTCCAAGTGATTGCTCTTGTGTATTGAATTGGTTGACCTTGATTCTTTGAAACTCTAATTTCTTGACTCTCATTTGAGAACCTACAATTAATCAACTAAGTGATTTGTTTGTGTGGACCAATTTGGTGCCTTTTTGCCTAAGTGATTTGCCCAATGCTTCAAAGGAACTAGAGTGGAAAAAGGCATTAGTGGTGAGATCAATAGAGCGAGAAAAAGCCAATGGAAAGAGTGTTATACGAGTGACAAGAGAGGTGCAACGTTCCCCTGTTTTTCTTGTCTTTCTTTATACATACATCATGACACTTCAAGATGGGGATGATCAAAGAAAGACCTTATTTCCTGCAAGATGTTTCTTGTTTGAGAAGATAAGTAGTTTGATGATTGATCATGAGAACGATGTGAACTTTTGAAGTCAATATGTGGTGGATAAATTGGAGCTTAAATGTGAGAGTCATCCACAACCATATGTGTTACAAGGGATTCATCAAGCTAAAGAGGTTATGGTTGACAAGCAAATCACAATAAATTTTCCATATTTAAGTATAAGGATGAAGTGTTTTGTGACGTGATTCCTATGCAAGAAACTCATTTGTTGCTGGGAAAACCTTGGCAAGTTGCAAGGGGTGCTACCTATGATGAATGCAAACACAAATACACTTTCAAGAAGGATGGAAGAAGAGTCAATTTGAATTCATTGACACTACAAGAAATACAAAATGATCAATTGTTGATGAAGAAAGTGATGGAAGAATTCTATGCCAAGAAAGACGAGTCTCCAATTGAGATGAAAAATGAGAGTGAGGATGAGAAAGAAAAGAACAAGAGAGAATAGAAGAAGAAGAGCATGAGAATGAAAAAGATATTGAGGGGCAAAGAGAGGTGAAAAATGAGATTGTGAGTGAAAAGGAAATTAGTGTCATTGAAAGAAAAGATTTTAGTGAAGAAAACGAAAATTCATATGAGAAAGAAAGAGAGAGTGAGAGTGGTTTAGTGGGGAACAAAGAGATTTCTATTCCTACTTTTAACATAGACCATTCTTTTTCTATTATTTCCTTGTCTAGGATGCAAGACTTAGAAAGGATAACCAAGTCAAAGGAAGGCAAGGACAACATGGTAATGGATGCTATGTTAAAGTGGTACACTCTTATCTCTATCTCTACCCTTGGTAATAGATTATTGAATTATTAGCATGAAAATATGTGTTCTATGATTAGGCATGATTGTGGAAATGCTTATGATGTTCATAAGCAACATGCCATTGTTGATATTCTTGAGCATAATGATTCCTCGTTTAGAGAAAGTCTTATACTTCTATAAGTCTTGTTAAAGCTTTCATGGATTTTGAGTTTGTTAAGAAATCATGTGTGCAAAAATATGTTTGTAGAATTGTGAATGAAGCATGTGGAAGTAAGTTGTGTATCTCGAAGAGCTGTTTGAATGAAATGCTGGATCTTAAGCTCGTTTATGAATCATTTGTGGATGAGCATGCTTGTGATAATGTGCTTAAAGTCTCCACACAAGTTATATATAGTGAATTCTGTGAGCATATCAATTCTTTGATTGGAGAAAAAGCTTTGTTTATGCCTACGAATTCTATGTATGACGTGTTGGGTATTTTGTTTCATAGAAACAACTTGGAGAGATATTCTTGTGAATGGAATTACTTGAATTTCTTTTTGAAATATATCTTTGGAAGACACATGAATGGAATTTTGAAGTTTGTTTTAGATCATCGATTATTGTGGATCTTTGATGTTACAATTCTTGGTAGCCATTTATATCTTTGTTGTCTAATGTGCATACCCATTGTCAATTCTAAATTTATCTTGTTTGAGATACAATTCATTGTGATTCATTTGAGAAGAAAACTTATGCTTGTTGAGAATAATTCCTTCGAAGATATTGATGAGGAAGCATGTCATGTTGGGAGGTTGACTTTAGTTGAAATTTTCAAGTTCTCTGATTTATATAAAAACATGAATGCTTGGATTCCATATCGTCTTGAGGTTCTTAGATTCAAGGCTTATGATGTTCATGATGACATGCTTAGGAGAGGTTCTTTATTTGCTCTTAAATGTTCCAAGCATGATAAATTCTTTGAGTTGTCGAATCTTGAGAATCATGAAGTTGATTTTGAGAGATATGTAAGTCCTAGAACCATGAATGTCTTGTTTGAAAGCATGTCTTAGGATTACATATGAAAAAGAGCCTATACTTATTGGAGAATACTTGTTGAAATCTAGTGGAAGAATATGTCAATGTCATGAAGAGAATTTGTTCTTTAGTAATGTTGATAAGCTTTAAGTTGATAAAATCAATGAGTTTTCTATGTGTTTAATCTATATTTGGCATGATTTGTGGAACTACATATTGTTATGGTTTGAGTTTTGTGCCAAGAACAGAGATATTTTAAGATTTTTGTAGTGTATGAAAAATCTCCTATTTCAAGTGAGCATAATGATATCCATATTGGCAATGTGATGAGTTCAAGCATATGTGAAGAATACTTTCTTATTCCTTTTATTATACGTATGTTTGATACTTTTGATGGGGGATATGTGTATGCCTTGTTAAGGGATTAATTCTTCAGCTTATTGTGCATGAATTCAAGAATTGAAGTTCTTTTATATCATACTCCAAGGTTCCATAGACCAATGGGATTTAAGGCCTTATTGTCAAGTGCTTTAAATGATAGAAATTGGTTTCTTGGTTGTTAGTATTCCTTGTCTGTGTTATTTCTTTTAATGAGTTTCTTGTAGGAGAGAAGGAATACATATCTATCAAAGGGAAACCGTCACCTCCAAAGAAGGGTATGGTAAGGCATTATCAACTTCTAACTTCCATGAAGGATGACTTAAAGTTGCTTTGTAAGTATCCTTTTGATTCTTCAAACAATGTTTGTGATCATTCTCTTCTCTATGTAGGATTTGAAGATTCGAGGATGAATCCTTATGAAGTGCGGGGGAAATGATGGATATCCAAAGATGCCATGTAATGAAGCCATATACAAGTATCATATCCTAAGAAGAATGACGAAGGCTTTGACGAAATCCATCCCAAATGAGGAAGAACGAACTGATTTTGAAGCGATGCTCGGGAGGAATGAACTTGGAGATGAGTCGGAAGAATTGAAGCTAAGGAATGCATATTCAACTCAAGCCTTTTTGGAGGATAAGTTTAAGCAATCAAGGGAGGACAACAACTAGAAGATGAAGCCATGTTCCATGAAGTTACCTTGAAGATGAAGGCCGATTTGAAGCCAAGACAAAGCATGGAACAAAGGGCAAAGGAGAAGAACTTTTCTGGAAAAACAGAGGCAATCCAACTCCTGATCCATCACATCCGGCACCTGATCCATCACATCTGGCTCCGGGTCAACTGAAGACAAAGTGGCGAGCAATCCAGAAGAAATCCAGCGTTGCATCCAGTCTAGAAGCCGACGCCAGACAGCAATGCACCAGCAATCAAAACTCTGCTTTTTACTTCTTTTCTCAGCGTTTTCTCTTGTATTTTTGTAGCCCTTTCACCCAACACTTTAGTTAAGTTAACTTAGGGTTTAGTTAGTGTATAAAGGCTCTTGTTTTCAGCCATTTAGAACATATAACTTTGAGACAAAAACTGAAACTTTCTTGGAGCTTCTCCAAACCAAGATCACTTTAATCTTTGAGAGTGTCTTAGAACTAGGGTTCTAGTCATTTCTCTTGGGCTCTCGATCACTTTGGGTGAGGTGTTAAGTTGTCTTAACAAATCAAGAGTTTGGTTGTTGTAGTTAAGTCTACAAAGGTCTTTGTAATCTCCCAAAACTTACCTTTGACGAGTTCTTCCTTATATATAGATTTGGTTTGATTGTTTGTGTGAAAATTACCCGTTTCAACTCACAAGAAAATCAAATCATCATCATTGCTTCCAAACCAAGTAGTTCTTCTTTGTCTTGTACATAAATCACCAATGTTACTTTCATCTTCAAAATGTTATTCTTATACTTAAAGTATATGTCTTTATATGCATGAATCTTCAATCCACTATTGCATCTCTCCTTGAAGCTCTAACTCCATCTTCTTTAGAAGTAGACTTGAATCTTCTCTTCTCCTCATATGGTAGCTTCCAGGAGTTCTCCAATGTCTTGATAGCTCCTTGATATCCATCATTCCCCCACAACTCAAAAGGATTCGACCTCGAATCTTTAAGTCCTACATAGAAAAGAGAATGATCACTAACATGGATTGAAGAATCAAAAGAATACTTACCAATTAACTCCAAGTTCTCCTTCATGGAAGTTAGAACTTGACAATGTCTTACCATACCCTTCTTTAAATTTGGTGGTCTTTCTATGATAGATATGCATTCCTTCTCACCTTCAATAAGCCTATTAGAAGAAACAACATAGACAAAGAATATAAGCCTCTTTAACTATCATTTGAAGCAAGAGATATAAATCCCATTGGTCTATGACCCCATCAACCATGAAATAACGATTCTCTGAATCATGCGTTCAAGCACAATAAACTAAATACATAATCCCTTAACGTAGCACTTACATGTCCTCCATAAAAAGCATTAAACATATGTATAAAAGGAATAAGAAAATACTCTTCACATATACTAAAACTCATCAAATTACCAAGATGGAAATCATTATGCTCCTCTAAAAATAGGGGATATGTCAAGGATTTCCAAAATCTCATCATATCTTTATTCATGGACAAAACAAAATCCAAATCATCAAGTAGTTCCACCAAACATGCCAAATCCAGCCTCAGCACATAGATTTCATCAATATGAAGTCTATCTAAAGATCAATTCCTCTTCAAGATATTGATATGCCCTATCACAAAAATTCATCAAATATGCCGCAGCAATCATAGATTTCTTTTTCATGTGTAGTCCTAGAAGATGCCATTTGCAATTGATATCTATGGACTTAGGACTATCATAGGTGCTCTCAAAGGCAATTTCATGACTCTTAAGATTCGACAAACAAAAGAACTCATCATGCTTAGAATACTCAAGAACATGTAAAGTATCTTTTTTAGGCATATTATCATGAAATTCACAAGCTTCTTCACAATTTTCCAACAAATAATGATTTTCAATACGGTTGGACTTTCTTCTCACATCAGCAATGAAATAGATTTCACACAAGGTAATCAATGACTTAGAAGCAACAAAGAATAAACATATCAAGCCACAAAGATAGAAGCCTGAGTCAAGGATGTTAACATCAAATATCCACAATATTCGATCATCCAAGACAAGCTTTGAAATTTCATTCATGTATATCCCAAAGTCATTCAAATATCTCAATTTATAAGAATATTATTCCAAGCTATTCCTATGACTATGAATTAGCAATAGTTCACACATAGGATTCATAAGCATGAATATAGCATGTCCACCAAACAAAGAATAACCATGCTTATAAACTTCATCTCATATGATGTGTCTTGACACATCAAACACATGGTCACAGGCATATTCTTTCACAAGTGATTCCTTCACAAATTTAAAATCCATAAAAGTTGTCACTTAACTTAAAGAAGTATAAGACATGTTTTCTCTAAATAAGAAATCATTATGATCAAGAAATTTCACTATAGCACCTTGCTTATGAACATCAAAAGCATCTCTAAACACATACTTAGTCATAGAAAGCAATCTTTCATGTTCAAATTTCAACAAACTATCACCAAGTGTAGAGATAAGAGTGTACCACTTTAACATAGCATTCATCTCCCTTTTGTCATTTTCCTCCTTCATCTTGTTTACTCCTTTAGAAACTAGAAAATTAGGAAAATGACAACTAGATAATGAATGGTCAATGTTAGAAATGGGGAAAAAATCCTCTTTGCTCCTTTTGAGAACCAAGGCACTCTCATTTTTCATCTCTTTCTCGTCTTCTTTTCCCTCTTTCTCATTTCTTCCCCTCTTATTCTCTCTTGTTTTCCCCCTTATTTCCTCTTTTGTTTTTCTCCTGAAAGAATTCTTTCATCCTCTCAAGAATTTTCTTTTGGTGCATATAAGCTTCATGAGGCTTCAAGGGACTCAAGTGTATCTTTTTTCCATCAAATTCCAAGGTATGCATGTTTTTGTGGCCATCATAGGTCACATTCCTGTCATATTGTCTTGGCGTCCCAAGTGACAAGTGTGTAGCTTGCATAGGCACCACATCACATAGCACCTCATCATCATACTTGCCCATAAAGAATGAGATCCGTACTTGCTTGCCAACCTTCACTTCACAACTATCATTTAGCCATTGAAGCTTGTATGGCTTTGGATGGTCTCAGCAAGGTAACTTCATCTTCTCAACCAAGTAGGCACTTGCAACGTTCACACAATTTCCACTATCCACAATAACACTACACCAATGTCCCTGTATCAAGCACCTTGAAGGGAATACATTCCCCCTTTGCAAGTCCTCTTCTTCACTAGCTTTCGTACTAAGTACTCTCTAATCATATATATTTGTTCACAATCACCTTCATGAAGTATCTCATTATCAACAACCTGCTTCACTTGATTAGGAGTCTCTGCAATTGGCAATTTGTTGCTAAACTTGGATTTCAACTTTCCTCCTTGGGAATGGATTTCTCTTCTTTTGAACAAGCACCTTGCACCTTAGATGTGGAAGAAATGCCATAAATTGAGTTTTCATAAGGCTTCCCATGTGTTGTCCTCCTCTTCTTCAAGTGTCTTTCAACTTGAATGGCCATGTGAACCATATCTTCAAGATAGTCGTAGTAGTATGACTCAACTAATTCCATAATATCTTGATTCAAGCCATAGCAAAATCTAGTAATTTTGTCTTCTTCATACTCCACTATGTTAGCTCTCTTCAATGCATTTTACAAACCTTCATAATACTCTTTCACACTATAAGAACCTTGAGTAACAACCACGTAGTAGAGCTTTGGTGCATGTCTTTCTCTCATATAT
Source organism: Parsonsia alboflavescens (assembly GCA_028571225.1). NCBI lineage: Eukaryota > Viridiplantae > Streptophyta > Magnoliopsida > Gentianales > Apocynaceae > Parsonsia > Parsonsia alboflavescens. Next base: position 24,377 of record JAOXNR010001675.1, read on the forward strand.
TTCCTCAATCCTTCCCATGTAGTAATATATATTCCAAGTATTCTTTGATATCTCAAATCTTCTTCCCTCGAAGCCAAGGCTTTTCTCTCTAAGCTATCAACAACTAGTTCCATCTTTTGTCCTTCCAAGTAGTCATGTTTTGCATACACAAGTTCCACCTCTCTTTCCCAAGCAAGGTAAACTTCCGGTTTAGTTGTACCGCAGAAATTTGGAATGATCATATGATGGCTCCCAAGATGTCTACAATGGCCTCCTTTTCTTCCATATCTTCTTGGCCTCCCTTCATTGTCATGGTAGTATCCATCATCATACTCCATATCTTCATATCTCCTCCTAGATGGATGCATTTGTTGGCTCTTCCTTCCAACCCCTTCATATGGCACATAATTCTTAGAAGAACTAGGATGTGATGACTCCCTTCTTTCGAAATGATAAGATGGAAATTTATTCATGATCACCTACATAATGAACAAACAAAAATAGAGAATTTGTATATTCTCACAATCCACTCGTGTATCACTCTTAGATATGGCTTTTTCTCTCTCTAGTGTGCTCGCCCCCTTAACCCTTTTACCTCTCTTTGCTCTTCTTAAAGTACCTAATGCAACTTCAAAAGTAGTCAATTACTCAACAAGGCAATCAAATCAAACATCAAAAACTCAAACCAAATAGTTTACATCTTCCAACATTTAAGATTCAAAGCGATAAGAGTTCCAAAGAGAATGTTCAATGACACAAGAAAAATGATCAAACACTTAGAATTCAAAGAGAATATATGAAATGCAATTTATCAAACACCTCGAGGTCAAAGAGTTTGAGATCTAAATTTTCAGCAATTTGAATGTGATCAAGTGTCCCAGTAACAAGTTTTCAATAGGCAAATTGGCAATTCAATATAGTATATCACAATTCAAGCTCTAACCATCAATTTGATCAACATATCAATTGAATTTCAACTTCCAATTTGTACCCCAAATTCAATTTCAAATTTTCTTGAATTTTTTTTGCTTGAATTTTTATGGTTTGGAGATCTTTGATCTCTCTTTTTTTGTGCGTTTTGTTTTTGTAGAGATGGTAGAAGCAGTAGTTTCACCAAACAAATTGAATTGTCATTGATTTTTGGTCTTGGACACAATTCCACAATTCACAATGGATCACAAGAGAAGAAGTAGGATTAATGTAAAAAAAAAAACACAAAAAAATTCATCGATCTCAGATCTTCAAAGAAACAAATAAGATCTATTCACTAAAAGAGAAAAGAATTAATGATAGACAAACCTCTTGATGGAAAACCTAAGCCCTGATACCAAAAAGATGATGTGATCTCAATTTTGAAGGAATGCTTCCTTCGTCAATCAAAACTCAGAACACCCGATTTGAGATCCACCCAAGACTTCAAACAAGAGGTTCAAGCTAGGACCATTGACCATAATATCCCACAATATGATCTAATGGATTGAATTCCCAATTCAACTCAATTACTCTAGCCAAGTATTGAAGATCTCTAGAGTCTCACTAAAAACCCTAGAAGAGCCTTTAGATGAAAACTCTAGCCAAGCCGCTTTATGGGGCATAATAGCTCCTGGAATGAATTCAATACAAGGCTGAATGTCTCTCATGGGCAGTAAACCAGGTGGCTTCTCTTCTGGTACTCCATCAACAAACTCCTCAAGCAAGGGCGCAACTTGTGTAGGAACTTTAGAACTATCAGAATTTTGCTCCATTATCACAATGGAAAAAGGCTTAGGCACGTTCAGTGCCTTTATTAGAAATTCTGATCTACACAACATATAACTCTTTACCTCCTTTCTTAAGTCTAAAGGACCTAAGGAAATGGTCCGGTCATCCTTTCTGAAGGTGTAGGTATTTCTGAAGCCATCATGCTGTGTCTTTTTGTCAAACTGCCACGAACTCCCTAACAGAATATGACAAGCATCCATGGGACCCACATTGCACCACACCTCATCAGTATAATTTTTCCCAATCCAAAATTGCACAAGACACCTCTTGCACACCTTCACCTCGTTCCCTTTCCTAAACCACACCAGCTTATATGGTTGAGGTCGATCTTTTGTTTTCAGCCCCAACTTGACCACCATGATAGTGGACACCACATTCTCGCAGCTCCCTTCATCTATTATCATGCTGCATACTTTTTCTCCTGCACTTAGTATGAAAAATATTATGCCTAAGCCACGATTCATCGTCCATCATAACAACATTTAAAATTCTTCTAACGAATAGGGACTCACCAGAATTAGCATAGATAACCTCTTCTTGTTCTGCATTTGTATTTGCATCCGCAACCTCTTGTGTGCCTTCAGATTCATCATAGACTGGCATTTCAACAAGCATCACAAAATGTCGGTTCAGACAATCAATAGCGAAATGTCCGAGTCCTTAACACTTGAAACATTGCTTGCCTGCAACTCCTTCCCTGCTAGTTCTAGCACTACTCTACCCCACCTTGGATGAAGGTTTGGAACTTGCACCCTTAACTGCAGCTACTATCGAATTGGATTTTTCCCTAGATTCTTTGCCTGACCACCAGTTTTGGAATTTGGAACTGCTGTCCTTCCTTTTACACTGACCTTCCACCTTCAAGGCCAATCTGCACACATCCTCATAGGTCCAATATTGCTGTAATTGGACAACATTAGAGATTTCATATAGCAGTCCCACCAAATATAGAGCAATTGTTTACTCAACTTCCTTAGCCACATTACAACGCATCCGCAATCCATCAAATTCCTTGGTGTACTTCTCAAATGTTAAATCTCGCTGCTCAACAGTGTGACTCTCAATAAACGCCTTATGCCTATAATGAGTAGGTAAAAATTTTTTCTGCAACAATTTCTCCATCTTTTCCTAGTGATTCACTTTTGATTTCCCCTCTCTAGCATGCTGTCTTTTCACATGCTCCCACCATATCGAGGCATGTTCTCGTAGCTTAACAGCCACTGACTCAACTTTCTATTCTTCAATTAGATCCTTGATATCAAAGACCCTCTCTACAGTGTGTAACCAGTCAATAAACTCATCAGGATGAGCCTTCTTGTGAAACTTAGGAATCTTGATCTTCATCCCGAAACTATGAGATAAGGGCTGATTTCCAAGTCATACTCCTCGATTCTGTCCCTGGTTCAGAACCCCTTAAGGGTTGACGTAATCCTCTTCATCATCAGATGGATCTTCAGATTGAGCGCCCAATCTCACCTCCGCATGTTGTCGCTCCAAATCCTTGATTTGTCTTCTTTGTTCTTCAATTTCTATGTCTCGAAGGTCCCTTAGAAGCGGTTCTTCATTTGCTTTAGGAACGAATCCACATCCCTAGCCACCATGAGCCCGCCATCCACGACCAACTCGATTCCTTTTAGCCATTGATTCAAGCAACCTGTGCTCTGATACCAATTGAAGCCAGAATGCAATAGAAAACTGGCTAAATAGGAATTAGAATTCGATAAAGGAACATACCGTTCTCTCAATATCATTATCAAAATCAAAATAATAATAGCTTGTTTATAATGAGACCCTAAAACAACCTATATATAGGGTGTTAATCCGAAACCTAATACGAAACGCAATGGATGTTAACCCTAAACCTAATAGCAATAGGAAATGCTAAGGGTGTTAACCTTAAACCTAATAGTAATAGGAAATGCAAAATTACAAAAAATGCCATCAAAATAAAAATCTGTCTAAAAACTTAAAAGACTAAAAAAACCATCTAAAAGACCCTGAACCATCTAAATTAGTGAACCGTTTCAAAGCAGCCCACCAAATATCAGCCTAATCCAAGTTTTTCAATTACAATTGCATCAGCAAGCTTCCCCAAACACTTTCAACCTCCACTAATAGAAAAGTACAGAGGAATAAAGGACCCAGCACTTGACAGTTTACATGACATTGACAGCTATTCATAGAGCTAATGATATGGCATTATGTAGATGTTTCAGAAACACATTGATTGCTAGAGGTCTGGAATGGTATGCTGGTCTTGTTGATTCCATTAGCTCGTTCATACAATTGGGGAATATGGTTTTGAGGAACTTTTAAGCAAGAGGTGCACCAAAGAATGTTCCAAGTCATCAACACAATGTGAGGCAACTTCCAAATTAATCCTTAGCAGATTTTCTTTGAAACGTTTCAATGTCGAATCAATGAAAGTTGAAAATAGCTCAGAGCAAACCTATGTGACAGCCTTCTACAAACACCATAGCCCCAGATCAATACTCTCATAAATTGAACATCAGACAGTCGAGAACAACATAGGAACTTCTTGAAAAATTGATAAATGGATCAAGCGAGATGAAATGGACGAGGTCAAGGACGAAAATTACAAGAACTTGTGGCAATCCCAGGTGTACAGGACAACAGGTTATGATGTTAGATCTCACACAACAAGTTTTCAACCACATAGATCATTTCCCCCTCGACAACAGAATTCTTTTAACTACAATCCTTCATATGGGCGATCAACATCATCATACCAATCACGCGGAACAACATCTTATGTTGCTTCAGCAGCATTTTCGGCTACATCTAAAAACACTCCAGTAACAATTTCAACAACAATGTCCGTTGCACCCTATCATACTCCAGTGGCAATATCAACTACACCACTTCCAATTCATGGTGCCCCACTTCCTCCCACTAATGGATATCAAGGAGCCATCAAGACATTTGAGGACACATGGAAGCTACCATATGACGAGAAGGGAAAATTCAAGTCCACTACTAAAGAAGATAGAGTTAGAGCTTCAAGGAGAGATGCAATGAATGGATTGAAGATTCAGGCATATAAAGACTTATGCTTCAAGTATATGAAAAACACTTTGAAGATGAAAGTAACATTGCTGATTTATGTCCAAGACAAAGAAGAACCACTTGGTTTGGAAGCAATGATGAAGAGATCTACACTTGATCAAGCTGAACCAAGAAAGAAGTTGTTACATGTTTGCAACATTGAATTGTCATTTGAGGAACTTGAAGGCTAGGAAATGTACCTAAAAGGCCCCAGTTCAAGTCCACGAAGAGTGCAAATTGAAAGCAGGACAAAGCATGGAACAAAGGGTGAAAGTGGCAACCATTATGGTTGGACAGAGAGAAGCCGGCCAATAGAGACAAATCCAGTAGCCATCCTGTGCACCATCCAGCATCGAATGGCCTTTGGACAACCAATCCTCTGTATTACCTCAATGCAATCTTGATTTTTTTTAGACGATTCCACTTGTTTTTAATGACTTTTCAATATGTTTTAAGCTCTTTTAGATGATTAGACAGTTCTCTAATCATTCTTAGGGCTTCTAGTGTTGAGGCTATAAATAGTTCTCTATTCGTAATTTGCAAGACAACTAGTTCAACGAACACATTTCAAACAACTAAGAGAATCCTTTTGGAAATAAGGAGATTGAAATCAATGAAGACGAAACAGATTCAAGGGAGAATCTTTTCCTAGTAGGGGAGGATGATGCACTTATAATTGACAAACATGGAATAGGCTGATATTGGTGGGCTACTTGGAAACGGTTCGCTGATTTAGATGGTTCAGAGTTGTTTTGATAGTTTTTCTAGTCTTTTAAGTTTTTAGCCAGTTTTTTATTTTCATGGCATTTGTGTAATTTTGCTTTTCCTGTTACTATTTGGTTTAGAGTTAATACCCTTTGCGTTTCCTACTGCTATTAGGTTTAGGGTTAACACCCTGTGTGTTTCCTATTAGGTTTAGGATTAATACCCTATATATAGGTTGTTTTTGGGTCTCATTATCGGCAAGCTATTATTATTTTGATTTTGATAATCATATCGAGAGAACGATTTATTCCTTTATCGAATTCTAATTCTTGTTTAGCCAGTTTTCTATTGCGTTCTGGCATCAATTCGAGTCCTTGACACTTAAAACATCGCTTTCCTACAACTCCTCCCTTGCTAGTTCTAGCATTACTCTGCCCCTCCTTGAATTCAGGTTTGGAACTCACACCCTTAATTGCGACTGCTGTCGAATGTAGTTCTTTAATCTACTTGGCGTGCTCTTCTGTGTCTGAACTGAACTGCTTGTGAACTGGAAACGGTATGAGATCTAGAGGAGTAACTGGATTACGCCCATAGACTATCTCAAAAGACTTGGCATGCTCTTCTGTGTCTGAACTGAACTGCTTGTGAACTGGCAACAATATGAGAACTGGCCTATAGTTTGGTTCTGTGATCTGTTGTAGGCAAATTCTTCCTGAGGTAGCAACAAGTCCCATTGTCACGGGCTATCTGCAACCAAACTTTGCAAGTTCCCTAATGTTCGATTGACAACTTTGGTTTGCCCATTAGTCTACAGATGATGGGAGGAACTAAACTACAATCGAGTTTCCATGTGCCTCCAAAGAGTGCTCCAAAAAACCTAATAGTAATAGGAAACGCAAAAATTACAAAAATACCATTAAAATAAAAACTGCCTAAAAACTTAAAAGACTAGAAAACTTATAATGAATTCTTTGCCAACACATTCCATGAAGGTGTCATTGGCTTCATTTTTATCTGTCCATCAAGATTGTCAACTCTTGCTCAAGTCTTTTATCTCCCTCTGGACTTTTGGATCACGATCAAAAGCTTGATTGGTGACGGAGATGATAGATCCCTGCACATATTAGTTAGCAAGATCATGGGTTCAGAAAAAAGGTCGAATAACATGGTAATGTTGTGGGACCACATGATCTTTAATCCGCTGCTAGTTTGTGGTTGGTGGTCCTCCTTGAGGGTATTGAGTTTTTTAGCCGATTGATGGAATTGGGTCTTTTGCATTCAGTGCAGGGATATGGATTGCATGTACTTGATCATCATGCTTGCTTTTCTTCTTCTTTTGTTTCTTTTGATTTCTCTGTTTCTGTCATTCTTCAGACTCTTCAAAATGCATATTTTTTCTTTCTTTTTGGTTGAGAAATTATTGAAACTCCTCCTTGTGTTCACACAAATATGCCTAATCATCTTCAATTGTTTGTTTAGGCACTCTGTTGTCAATTTTATGCATCAATGGATTTGAGGACTTTGAATTACTGGATGAATTTTTGAAACTTTAAGGTCTGCCTTCAAGAATTTGGTTGCAAACAATTTAGAAGCTAGTGGTATGGATTTTGATGCTTGTGGCGGCATGGGGACTGAGACACTGTTTTCGTGACCTCTAGCATGTTGTTTGGTTGATTTTTGTTTTCTGTAATTCCATTATTAACTGAAAGGTTTCCTTGAGGATCCATGATTAGTTATCTGTGAAAATTCTATATGGGGAGAGGGGCAAGGGTAGGTATGGTGGGGTTCCAAATGATGTAGTTGGAAAATAGTAGGAAGAGGATGGCCGGATTCTGACTAGAACACTGAAGACTCAAGGGAGGGGATAACTCCCAACTACTCGCTTCGATGCTTAAGTCAGATAAAATCTAATACAATCAATCAAGACGCTAAAAAGGAGGAAGAGAGAGAAAGAGAGAAGATACATGTTGTCCTGATTGTGACGCCTTTTATCAACTGTTGAGTTAAGAATTTTTTGTCCTAAATCAAATGTGGATTAGTTTATTGTTCCCTATTTTATATGGAGTAGGAATTATTTATATTCTTTTTACATAAAAAAAAAACTAATGTGTTTATATATGAAAAGGAATCATTATATTTATACACTACTAGTGTTCCCTAAAAGATTATAAAAATGAATAAGGAAAAGGGATTAGTGTGTTTATATACTAATTTTTGACATGGGTTGGGGAATTTTGTTTGTCCTTGACTCACGTCTATTGACATAGATATAAAATTTCGTAGACAAATAGGATTTATATTGAGAAAAGAAATCACACTAAGACTCATAGTAATTGTCATTAACCACACTTTTCTTGACTCACTCCAATTTTTACACTAGTTCACACTTCGACTGTTTTGCTAGGAACTGCAACTCACAAAGGATAGAGTATGTAGCAAGACCTAGTCAAATTCACAACTTATGTTATGTAGGCTTCACCTCCAAACAGCTCGACCACATCCTTGGCTGCAATGTTTTTTAATAGTTGACTTGAGTATCTTCCTAAATTTGATCTTAATATTCGCGATGAAGTTTGCATAGCGTGTATGCGAAGAGGTCCTTTTCAACCTCAAAAACAAAATTTGAAAATATTAATTGTATTATGTAGCTTTTTATATAGAATTTGTTTTTCACTTTATATATATATATATTTTCTTAATATCATTATTTCAAAAATTTTATATAACTATATTTTGCCCCCATAAAGAAAATATCTTATATCCGTCACTGGGGGAGGACACTACTGCAGAGGCTGTTACTATGGTGATGATTCGAAAAGCTGATGGGAGAGAAAGTTCTGAAGGTACTGGGCCAAATATTAATTCACACAAAAGTCAAAGATGTTGCCCAATCTGCCAAACCCCTGCCATCAAAGGTGGCTTCTTAAGAAAGAAAAAAAATGTTGCACAAAACATTTTAAGGCAAATTGGTAACTCTGTAAGTGACTTAAAGAATGTTATGATCTCCAGTAAAGGTTCAGAAAAATTCGATCCTGATGAGAGGCCAAAAGAAAAAGATGTTTTGTGGTGTCCAATTCCTTTTCATAAGAGGAAAAAGAATCTGTGTCATCTCCTGTTATTGATTCATTTAATTTGGGGCAAGAAGGAAAGTGTTTTGCATCGAGTAATTTGGGGAATTCGGTTTTGGGACTTCAACATCTATACCCTTTTTTTTTTGTTTTTTCTTCTAAAGGAACAACAAAATACCTATTATGCCATACAATTTGATTTTCTGTCAAAAAGGAAGAAAGTGGCAGCCCATAAAATGGTAGGGGATCTAAAAAATTAAAAGTAATGAAAGGGGATTATTATGGACTAACAAATTTGTTAAGGGACTAAAAGGACATTCTGGCGGTAATATATAATGTAATGGCATAATACCTTCAAGTAAATCTTCTATATCATAGAAAGATATTGATTGATTCGTCATAGAGATTAATGATTTAGAGTCAGAATTATCATGATGGTAGTTGGATCTGATTTTTTAATTTATGAACGTCATTTATATATAGTAGAAATTTAGATATAGTTTGGCCATGGGAATAACAAGTCTTAATTAATTTCGGTTTGTGAAGTTTCAAACCAAGTAAGCGTAGCATATTTTGCCTACCGAGGGTTTCAAACCAACTAAACATTCTTTTTTTAAAAAAAAAAAATTATTTTTTAGCTGTATCCGAGCCAGTTTGGCACTTTCCTCAACATTCCACTTATCCATGAGAGTGTTGGTAGAATTCGAACTCGACATTCCACTTATTCAGGAGGTTGTTGGTAGGATTCGAACTCGACACTTATCCAGGAGGTTATGGTAGAATTCGAATTCGAAACTTATGGTCTGCGTGCTCTTTCACTTTATCCACTAGGATGTCCCTGAAGAGACTACAACTAAACATTCTTAAATAACACCAAACCTCAGAATAAATTTCAGAAGAAACCCATAACAAAATTTTAAAAAAAGAAAAGATATTCAATGGCTCATATGAGAGATGGTTTTGCGTAATTTCTTCATGCAAAAGGACATTTGTTGAAAGAAGGACAAACCAAGACAAACTAAGAACTTGTCTTATATGGAAGAGTCCCTTTGTAAATGTTCTTCCATTACATGATAGTCACTTTTCTCTTCACAAACCGGAGATCTGCAAACTCTCTCTATCTCATTAACTTCAATGTCTGGACACGGTAGCGGCACGGTTGAAGGACAGCTCAGGCTAGCTGGAAGAAGGCTTCTGCAGCCTCCGGCGTCGGCTCAAGAACTGATCATCATGCTAGATGTAAGGCCCATAGTTTTCTTGAACTCTTATACATTAATTAACTTTTAATTTGAACCAATTTGGGGCTTCTCATCAAAATTCATCCTGATTTATGAACTTTGGGATGGTTTTACCCTTGTAAGAGTGCATGCATGTGAAGATTTATGAACTTTGGTGAGAATCAATTTTAAGCTCTAATTGAAGTTGTAATTGGTCGTTTCGGGACTCATTTAGAACACCAGATCTACACATGCTTTGTGGATTCGTCTAAACCTCAAACTTTTAGAGGACTTCGAATTTCCCTTTTATTTGTTGGATAATTTAGATTCAGTAGCCTAAGACGGCACTCCAAATTCTTTTACTCCATGTGACTTATAATCCTTTAGATCTGCTGTAATAGATCTAGAAACTGCTAAAGTTTATTCACTTTTTGAGTTTCTTTATATAAGGTTTCTTATGTCTTTTTTTCTTGTACCCCCACCTATCCCAAACCCTCCCAATTCCCCCATCCCACCCCCCAAGATTCATTAGTGCTTGACCATCGTAACTCAAACTCGAGACTTGACAATTCTATGTGAATTCTCACAAAGGAAGCAAGATTAATTTTTCCTATAGGATTTTCTTATGTATTTACTTAATGAATTTTTTTCTTTTTGTCTCACTTTCAGCAAGTTGCTGGCTGGCTATCGAGACTGCAGATAGCATCTCCTAAACAAATTGAATTTTCAATTTCACCATTGCCCAAGGCACTTGTTGCAAATGATCTACTTTGGCATCCAAATAAGGATGTTAATGCTGCTGTTGCTTGGTGCTTATGTGAGATACACCGCATAACTGCCCCGGACCCTTATTACAAGGACAACGAAAAATTGAAGGTAATTTTGGATCTTTCTTCATCAATTTTCACCTAACAAATTGCTAACGATATTACATGATCTTGTCCTTATTGTGTATGCAGGCTGTCCTTGAGCTAATAGTGCACAGCTTGAAGGATTTGGCTGATTCTTCGAGCCCATCTTTTAATCGGAGGATCAAAGTTCTTGAACTTGTGTCCTACCATAGATTGGGAGCTGTCATGTTTGACTATGAATGTGAAGTGCTGGTTGCTGAGATGTTTGACACCTTCATTGACAACATAAGGTAGTATCTTTCAGGAAATTGCAAACCAGAGAAAATACTCTTTTAATTTTGTTTCCTATTATACAATATTTGTCTCCATTGGACTTCATTCTCTCTTGCAAATTATTCTAAAAGTCATGCTATAGATGGTCTTCTAACTAATTTCGGGATTTTGTCGAAAGGTCTTGAGTTCCAGCTAAGACTAGATATAGGGGTAGTGTGGGGATAAAGGGAAAAGTTTAAAAAAATCTATGGTTTCTTTATATATACATATAGCTTTAATTTTACCCTTTTTCGTCACAATAAATATTATGATTGAATTAATATATTTTATCTAGTGTAGGGGGTATTTTAGTACTGCACATCAATGAACTACTTCTATTATATATGAAGTCCCTTGTTTTAATTTCTTCATTGTTTCAACTTGCAGAGATGATCACCCAAAAGATGTGTTCTCCTTAATGGAAACCGCCATGACTGAAGTCATAAAACTTTTTCAAGAAGATGAATGCATCTCTGCAGAACTACTTGCCCCGCTTCTGGCTGCACTGAAAAAGGACAATTTGGTTACATAAATTCGATAATCTTTTAGAAGAAATTCACATATTTTCCATTGAGAAAAAATTTCCATACTAATTAAATTTCCGCTTACATGACTTTCTATATATTCTTGTTGCAGGAAGTCATGCCTATTGCTGTGGACTTGGCAAAGAATGTGATCGAAAATTGTGCTCGTCAGCTTAGGCCACACCTAATTGAAGCTGTGAAATATCTGGACACTACCCTGGAAGATTACAGTGATTTCGTCGCTTCTATTTGCGAGGATTCTTCTGGTTCTGATGAAAGCGATGAAGATGATGATGATGATGACGATGATGATGACGATGAGAGTCCCTCCTCATCAGTATGTTTCCCTAATACTTGAGTTACAACTATTTATTATGTTTCTCTCCAGACATAAAGGTCCTATTTTCTAAATAAGTTGAAATTTTGCAAAAAGAATTGATATGTTTGTATTCAAAATAAAGTAAGTCAAACATTTTCAATAAAAGTTTTCAAAGTCAAAATAAGGCATTCAATTCTAAAAGGAGGAAATAATCTTTTTCCTACTAATGAAATTATATTTCCCTGATAATTAATTTTACTTTTGCTTATTGACATGGTTGTTTATATTCATTTTAGGAGATGGCAGATGACTGATATGGTTGACAAGGCATGTACCAAAAGGTAAATAAAAAAGATCCCTTTTTTCTTCTTCTTCTTCTTTTTTTTTTTTTTTTTTTTGGGTTTAAAGTTATGTTTTGTGCAAACTATGAAATTGCAATTTAGGTGTTATAGCTGTTATAATATATTATGCAGATGTTTTCTTGGGCCTCATGATCAAGAGCTAAAGCTTGAGAACTAAGGGAAGTCATATAGTGCATTTTCTGTTTGTTGTGTTCTGTTGTATTCGAGTTCGTGTTATTTTGTTAACTGCCCAAACTTATGTTCCAATGTCTTGTCGTATCAATTTTTTTCCTTTTTATGAAGGATTAATGTTCAAAATTTTAGTGAAGCATGAAGATGTAAATGACTTCCGGACCTTAGTATGCTGTAATTGTGGGTTTTATGTTTCCCTTTTCTGGTTTGATTGCGAGGCAAATTTTAACTTTCGAACTACTTCTCCAGGGGAATCTTGATCTTGAGGGAGCAACATGGGTTTGGAAAAAATTAATTTTTTCTAGTACCTGTAACTATTTTCTTTATGATCTTCTTAACTGCAAAATTAATTCATCTAAATCAATTCAATATTTGAAAATATTTTCCAATTTGTAAAAAATAGATATTAATATACCACACCAACTATATCTCCATTCATGAAATGTTTTGAAGTTATAAATTATGAATTATATTTTCATTAAAACCAAATCCTCCTAATGACACAAAAAAAAAAAAAAAAAAAACAAAAAAAGTTTTGTATTCAGTTTGGTGGTGCAAAATGCTACAGCATTTGTCTATATGTAAAATAGATTTTTTTTTTTTTTTTCTCATAATCACATACTTTAAAAAATTTTTTTTATTTCTGATTATAAAACTTCTCTTAAAAAAATAGGTCCCTATTGCAATTTAAAACAAAACTTCTCTCACCAACAATTTTGAATTTAACCCAGTTAAAAGGGTTTTTGTGATGAAATAGGCCAAATTAAGTGCTAAACTTTAACCATACCCTTTGAGGATTAGTTTGTGAAGTCAACTAGATCAATAAGCGCTGTCAAGCTGTTTAGGGTTTTTTTTTTTTTTTCCTTTTTTCTCTTTTTACCTCCCAATACCACTCCCCTCCATGATCAATGGTGGCATTCCATCTGATTGTTCAGGTTGTTTTAGATTTGCACAGCTTATGATATTACCAGCGCTCCCATGGATAAGAAAGGTGAAAAACTCAGATGAAATACTAGGATCTATTACGTTCTAAAACTCAGAAAGCCCATCAAGTTAACCCTACATCTCTAGGGTTACTTGCCACTACGAAGTAGTTCCACCGATGTTGCATTTCTCAAAATATTATCAAGATGCACAAGACATACTTTCATTTCTCAAAAACCTTTTGATATGGAACAAAGAACCATTAGAAAAGTTACTAATTATATATATATATATATATATATATATATAGAGAGAGAGAGAGAGAGAGAGAGACCTACCCTAAATTTTGTTAATTGCAATCATATTCTAGGAGCATAATACACAAAGGGCTATTATCCAATGCTATAGAAACAGTAAACAGAACTGATAATACAACAATTTTTTTCGAACAAATAGTCATAGAGTATAAAACATTAGCAAACCCTGTTTAGAAATACAATGTAGAAAATAAAACATTAATTTAGTTAACTTTTCTATTAAATGAAGATATCGCAACAATCCTTCATTTAATATCAAACGGATTACCCAAATGAAAATCATAAAACCCTAAAGTTTCTGAAAATCATAAAATCATATCTAGTAAATTGTTGAATCCTTAACTGAAGTTATTTAGCGGTGAAAGTCCCTTCAGTTTCGGATTTATTGAGTTGTTTGTACCTGGCAAAAATCACTCAAGTTAATAGGAATGAACAGAAAGCTTAACAAGGTAAAGTTACTTAATATAGTCACGTAATTTTAGACCTCATGGTTACCTTTAGATGCTTGAACCCTCAGAATATGCTGGTTACACTTATTCATCATCATCGCCATCATCACCATCATCATCGTCGTCATCATCATCACCATCATCACCATCATCATCAACAGCAACATTAGGATTAGCATTACCATCGGCATCGACATCATCATTATTATAATAATAATAATCATCAGCAGCAGAAGCATAAACATTAGTAATAACATTGTCATCATCATCATTTTCTTCATCATCATCATCATCATAATCATCGTGCTCATCATCAGCATCATCATCAGTGTCCTAACAAGAAGAGAAGAAAGAGTCATAGAGATATGCATCAAAGTGAAAAGTTTAATAAAGGGAATGACAGTTTTAGAATATTCTCTTGGTAGAAATTTTTTTTATTTTTCTCTATTTTGATCTAAATCATATATAGCATATACTCTAAAAATAAAAACATAACGATTTAGTATTTCTAAATATAAAAAAATTTTCCCAATAAAAAAAAGGTAGTACTTTTACATAAAGAGAGAAATGACATTCTAATTAATTAGAAGAATGCATCCTGAAACATGCCAAGAAATTAACAAAATAATGCAGCTCACTATAAGTCTGATAACATGCACTCTCTATCAATTACTTAGCTTTATAACAAAAAAATGAATATCCTAAATTAGCATTAGACAATCTTATGTAACGCAGTACTGGATTGGGATTATAACGCGTGTCTTAAGAGGCACGTACTTGATTGAAATACACCAATCTATGTTATCATAATTAGAAAGGTTATCCCCAATTTCTGTGCATAGAACAACATGAGAAGCAAAGCCACACTTACAGCAGAAATAATATAGAAGACTGCCACCAACAATGAGTACAAGAATGCCATAAGTTTCATTGCTGAATCATACCATTAGATCAAGTTGACATATAGAAGCAACAATGTCCTCATAAAAATCCATGGATAGGCTCTTAGACACAATAAATTTGATGAGACAAGGTTTCAGCATATCCTGGCAATTTTTAAGGACATTCTCTGCCAGCTCTCGAGATTTTTCGGAGACTACCTGTGAAAATCCGTAGATAGAAAATTAATACAAAAGAAACATTGGAATAGATAATATTTATATAAAACATGTGTTTCTAATGAAGTAAAACTAACCCTGTTCGTCTTTTGCAGGCTATCCAAGAGAGAATTAATTATGTAAGGCGATACGTCTTCATCGTCGTACATAGATTTTATAATATCAGTCATAATAAGCTCCATTTGATATGACACACTAGCTGGATGATCATCTCTGAGAGAATAGGACACACCTCATGAATAAACACTAAATCGAAAGAGCCTTAAAAAGCAAATTAGTAACAATTTATCCAATTTCATCTTAATATAATGTGTCTGGGTCTCTGCCTAACCCC
>JAOXNR010001703.1:0-39816 GCA_028571225.1 Parsonsia alboflavescens
AAGTTTTTAATTTAATGAATTTTGAATTATTTAAATTCATATTATATCATTTAAAATTTTGTTTTATTTAGTTAATTGAATCATCATAATTATGAAATACGATTAAATATAAAATTACTAAATTATTTAAAAATATTGATTTAGGTAGGTACATTGGATGCCATTTAATGTTTTTTTTTTTTAGTAATAATATTTGTCTAAAATCAAAAAATATTATTACTAGTTTTATTAGAAAGGCAAAATAGGTAATCTTCCTTCTTCAACCATCATCACTGGTGACCAAAACCTACATAAATTAATAATTTTCCAAATCTAATCACCAGTAGAATTTAAGATTTTCTATCGACTGATCACTTCCTAGGAAATCGAATTCAAAGGCTTGGAATTTTGTTAAATTTCCATGACAAAGATTGAGAGCTCTTTACGAATGTGGAGTTGCGCAAGCTAGGTGAAGAAGACAAGGGTTGTACCAAGGATGTAGTCAAGTGATTCAGATATAAAGCTTGCATAATATAGATTGTGAATTCGATTCGATTTTTCTACAAATTTTAATTTTGGTGAATTGAAGCTCCAAGTGAAGCAATCGAGATGCAAGACCCAAGCCAAGACACCACTACTAAAAAAATAATAAATAATAAAAAAGTGGAGACAATAGGGTTTCGATTAAATTATAGTATGATTTTTTAAGACCTTAGAAATTTAACCTACTGGAATGGTGTAAAATAATTGATAAAAATAATTTGATCAGTAGATTATCCATTTTATCTTTGACCAAGAAAACTCAAGTATAATTAATTGACCTGAGAAATGAGATTTACATCTGATCGGAAAAAAAATCTTAAAAGATAAAAATGGACTTAAGGACGGTTAAAGTCAAAGTCTCTAAACTTAAGGACTAAAAAAGTTATTTTGCCTGATAAATACTATATAAAGAATAAGTGAGAAAATTTATCTTGACTTTCTATTTTAGAATATTTAAATAATTAATTTTCTTTTTAGCGTTCTTCAAGTTAGTTTGTTTAAATAATTAATTTATTATCATTTGAAAATTTTAAATTGTCATTTGATTACATCTACTAATAATTTATGAGATGAAATAAATATAATATTATATTTTGTTAAAAGTAGAGCAAAATATCATGAAAATAATATTTTAAAATCAAATACAACTGTGTGGAAAGTTTTCGTGGAAACCTAAATCTAAACCTACTAATTTGGTATAAGGTAATAGTTTTTTTTTAAAAAAAAGAGGGTTCTGACATATAAATATAGTCCCATAATTAATAATTAAAATGGTTCCAAATCTCCTATTACATATGTGTGTCACTCCCTGTTACATTAGTCAAATATTAATAAAACTCTTACATCTAGCCCTTAATTACTCTCTTCATCTATAAATGAATATCTCATATTTTATTTTGGGTTATCCGAAATTAAATGTCTCATTTCCTAAACTAGTAAAAGATTTATTTAAGAAAATTAACATTACAATGTGTTAATAAATTAAGCTTTTTTTTTTTTATTAAAAAGCATGAAAGTAAACCTGAGACATTCAATTCCAGATGGAGGGAGTATAATTTTTTTATAATATATGTTATATAATAAATCCTGGAAAGATAAACTAAACCATAAGGATACTTTATATTTTTAGATATACGTGTTAAATTTTTACAAATATAATAAGAAAAGACAAGTAAAAGTGCAATTAGAGATCCAAAACCATCTAAAACCTAATTTTTTGATATAAATAGTGAACGACAACAAAAACCAAATCCACCAAAATAAAACCTAAAGAATCATTATCAATTAACTTTATTAAAACCAAACTTTAATTGATAGTGGAAACGAATACAACCCGGGTAAGTCAACTTAAATGGGTATGACCTGGATAGAAGTCAACCTAAATGGGTTGAAGGCTCCGATCCTCAATATTTGAAAGTCAAACTAACAAAGTCAACAAGGATAAGTAGGCAGCGACCTACTACCACCGACTTCCCAAGTCATCGACCTACCAAATGAGCTTGGGCAAGGTCTTATCAGACCACGACCACCAACCTAGTAATGCCCCAATCCATCTCATGCATCTTCCATGCTATGATCAACTGTGCACGACTCCTATCAACCTCCATGAGTCTAAGATTACTCGGCACGACCTCCCAGAAGTGACAGTTGAGACCCTCGACGTTCACGAGTAGGTCGCAAAGTTGGTCTAAAAGTTGGTTAGCGAGCTTGTACTTCTCGACAGAGACGTGAATGGCAAGATATCCCAACCGAGGGAACCTCCACAATTCTAGGAGCAATTGACGGGATATGATATGATCTCACAATTATCCTAAATGCCTACTGTCATGTAATAGAAGAATCCTAATCTCAGAGGTAACTAATTTCTTCTTAATATATAATCAAATCATAATCAGTCTATGGATAAGGATAGTCTTTTTGGAAATTAATTACACAAGATTAATCTCATAATATTGACTTAGGCATCGGAGCTCTTCCCCAGGCAACAACCTACTCCGGTGACCTGTTTACTTTCTTCTCAAGTTGCTGTTATTGTGATCATCACAGTTTTGGGGTGACCCGGAGTCCACTCCTAAACTCAATCACTAATAATGTATATAATTCCATCCCCGAGTTTGCTAAAATAGATGGCAGTCAGTTATCGGCAACGTTATTGTATTCCCTGCATGATAAGGGATTTGGTGGTCTGGAATATCTTTGAGGAAAAATGCAAGTAAAGTTAACTTACACGGTGAATCTTTTTGAAGATTGAAAAAGAAAACAAAAAATGTCCTTGTACCTAACTCTATTTTATAGGGGTCAGATCTTGTTACACATTCGTTTGTCATTCTCTATTATACTAATAAAATATTAATAACAATTTCATTCGTGACCTTTAATTATTATCTTTTAATATATTTTATATATTAAAACCTAAAATGATAATGTGAACCCTATGATAACATAATTTTTTTAGAGATACATGTTAAATTTCCACAGATGTAAGAGGAAGTAACACACAATTATGTAATAAAAGATCCCGCGCCTTCTAAAAGGATTACAAGGTTGAATCTAAATCTAAATCTGAGATGACTGAATTTGACACCGTGTTAAGAATTGATTTGGACCCAATAGATAATTGTTTAATCTTTAATATATTTATAATATACTCCCTTTGTCTTATTTGTATGTTATTTTTATTAATTTTATCAATATTAAGATAATTGTTTTCCCTCCAAACTCATGTACCTGTGAGAAAGAACATTAAAAAAGAAAGAGAGAAAATTTTTTTTATGAAAATAACGATTAATACTGAGAAAAAAAAAGGAGTAAAATACCCTCCCTATGTCCATATTTATAAGTCATTTGAACTCACTTTTTCTTATTATTAATTAAAAGTCATTATTGATAATTTAATAGATTATTTTCTCATTTTTGCAATATTACTCATTTTCTTCATAAAACATTTTTCTTTCTTACTTACTTAATGTTCTTAATCATTGAGTTTTTGGGGGGAAAAAACTTTACTTTAATATTAATAAAATTACTACAAATAATTTATAAATAGGGATGGAGGAAGTACAATTTATTATATATTATATTAAAGTGACCGTCGCATATAATTCAAAAATGTAAGTTTTTGTCACTTGTTAATTCCATGTGGAGCGTGTTGTCCAAATATAATCTATTAGGACCATAGTGGTGCAATTGAGTTTTATTTTTCGAATGTGGAGACTTCACGTCTTTTAGTATACTATGTATGAGATATTTTTTAATCCATCAATAAAATATTTACATAAATCCTAAAAGATTAAGTTCATAAAATAAATCAAATATAAGTTTTTTTAAAAAATTAATACTAATACTAGGATAAGAGCCTCCGCATTAAGCGGATGACCTACGAAAAAATTTAGAAGTGTATTTGACTTTAAAAATTTATCGCTTTATCTTTCCCTCTCATATGATTGGTAGAATCTATTTTAAGAAATGATACATAAAATTTTAAGACAACTTAAAAATAAAAATAAGGACATTCAAATACAAATGAAGGTGATGGGGTCCAAAAGTGTTGGGTCTGATCACCCCACAGATCCTGATGGAGTTCCGCCGTCAACAGCCTGAGAAGGTAAGAAAGAGAGGTCTTCGGAGTGGGCTATTGCCTGGGGAAGAGCTCCAATATCTAAGTTAGTATTCAGTGAAAGTTTTCCTGTAAGGATGGTTCACAAGAATGCAAGAGAGTTTTTTCTTATCTTTCTCCCAGACTGACTGGGTATTTTTGTTTAAGTAATCGAAAAAGTGATCTGTTACCTCTTGGAATTCAATTAGCCTTTACATCTTCGTCAGCAATTAGGATAACGGTGGAATTCAATCAAATCCTACCAATTGCTCCTGGGATCTTGGAGTTTCCTTGGGACGAGAGATCTTGCCATTCACGTCTCTGTGAGAGCAGCGAGCTCACTAGCCGACTTTCAGACCAACTTCGGGATCTCCCTGTGGACATTGAGAAACTCGAACATCTCTTCTAGTGAGGTCACTCTGAGTGACCCTTGACTCCTTGGAGTGACTAGGAGTCGCGAACCAATGGTCGCAGCATGGAAGATTTATGATTCAGACTGAAACTTGTCAAATCGAAGTTGAGGTTTAGCAAGACTTTTGCCCGACTTCATTTAGGAGGTCGGGGACCTCTTGGCCTGTAACCTGGGAGGTCGGTGGTGGTGAGTCGCTTGCCTACGTGTCCTCCTTGACTCTGTGATTCTGACTTTCTGGTATTGAAGGTATGGAGCCTTCTAGCTCATTTGGGCTGAAATTTTCATCCCGATCTTGCCCGCTTAGGTCGACTGGTCTGGGCCATGCCCGTTTCACCCATCATTTCCCCTCTTTAGGCTCAGTGAGCTCCTTGGTCGCTGGTGCCTAAGTTACATCTTCAAGCCATTGTTACTACCATGTCTACCCATCTCTTGCAGTGGCAAACTTCTAGGGTACCTTTTCCTTCATGTCTCTAGTTGAGAGCTATAAGTTGGCTTTATAATTTTCGGCTTCGAGTAGAGTCATGCACCCTGGTCACGGTATGAAAGGTACGTGAGCAAGGTTGAAACTCACAAGGTCGCAGGTCGTGGTCTTCTGAGTCTCTATCTAGTTCATTCAAAGGTCAGTGACCTCGGGGTCCAAGACCCATGAGGGTGGTGGTTGAAAGTCTTTGCCGTCTCACTCCTTGGGACTTGTTAACATGACCTTTGGGTGTTCTAGTTACCATCTATAGGTTGCAAGTCTAGCCTTCAGGCATTGAGGATTGCCATTATGAGGCTTGGGACCCTTCCTTTAGGAATTAGAAATTACCATCTTCAGGCTGTGGATCTGGCTTTCAGGTATTAAGAGCTACCATCTCCAGGTCTTCGATCGGGCATTCAAGTATTCATGGGCTACCATCTCAAAGCTGCTATCTCCGGGATAATTTTTCTTACAATTGTTTTTGGGAGATTGATCTTCGGGTATTTTATGGATTACCACCTTGGGGCCGTGGCTCCCAGTAAAACAGCATTGCTTTCTCGCAACGACTGTCTATTGTGAAATGGCGCATTCCTTTGTTTTTGGAAGCTTGATGGAAGATCACCACTGGAGGATTGAGAGAGCACCACTAAAGAAGAATCCTCTAAAGAATCTCAGCATTCTTTCAAGATGAGTCCATTCAGAGGTGTTGTTAGGAGAGTGGCCATTGGAACTATGAACCAGCATGTTAAATCCAAGAAGGAGAAGTTAGCCAAGAGGGAAATATCAGTCAATGAAGAGGAGGGATCTGCAACCAAATCTATGAGAAGATCTCTGAAGATTGCCCTGTTCGGGTTTCGATAGCTCCAATCAACATCACTTTTCTGAGAAAAGGCTGCTTTTTTTTTTTTTTTTTTTTGAGGAGGAGCTGGGGCGGGCTAGGTTTCTGAACCGTTGACCGGCCCGAACCAAGGGGAAATGTTAACCCACTACAACTTCCTGGTGAGAAGCAGAGGAGTTCTTTGTCTTGGAGAGTCCATCATATCTTCTTCCTTTGTCATTTCTTTTGCCTCTTTGCAATTCCTTGTACCAGGTCTTTTCCCTTCTCTTTTGAGCTTCCATCTGAGCCTTCTCGATTACTATGGCTTCCAGTTTAGACTCTTCAAGCAGTGAATTTCTAGCCAACGAAATCTTCTATGATCCCCCTTACTTTCCCCAGGGTCCAGTGCCTCGCTTCTGCTTGGCCATGGTCTTTTCTGGAACCTGTGGGTCTGAGTTGGAGAACTAAAGAGGGATGCCCGCACAAGGATGGACCGCTTCGAAGGAAGAATGGACAACATCGAAGCCCAACCTCCAATTCCTCCTACGAGAAACCAAGTACCTCAAAGAGGAAGAGGAAGGGGACAACCCCAAAGAGCCAACCAAGAACGAGAAACAACTATGAGCAACATGTGCTGATGATAGACCGAGGAGGCCAAGAAGAGAAGAAGAAATTGACTGAAATTTGGGAAGCATCAAGCTAATGGTGCCACCCTTCTATGGAGGAGGGCAACCCAATGCCTACTTGGATTGGGAAAGAAGAGTTGAATCCATATTTAAGTGTCATCACTACTCCAAAGAAAAGAAAATCAAGCTTGCCGATAGTTGGATTCTCGGATTATGCCATCATTTGGTGGGATCACCTAGTGATCACCAGGCAATGACAAGACCCACCACCAATTGAGACTTGGGAAGAAATGAAGTGACAAATAAGAAAGAGGTTTGTGCCTAGACATTTCTAAAGAGACCTCCACTACAAGATACAAACACTCACTCAAGGCTCCAAGAGTGTGGATGCCTACTACAAGGAGATGGAAGCTGCAATGATAAGAAGCAATTTAGTGGGTGGTGAAGAAGTGGAGGCCACAATGGCAAAATTTCTTCATGGCTTGAACAAGGAGATAAGCGACACCCTTGATTTGCAACAATATGAAGATCTAGAAGAGATGGTGTAAAAGGCCATTAAGATTAAGAGCCAAGTGAAGCATAGGAGGATACCCTATGGAAGAACCTAGGGAACATCAAGTTATGGTTCATCATCTTCCGAGAACACCAATACCTGGCCTAAGAAAGAGCAAGGAGCAACCAATGCTGCCACCAAAGTGGAGGCTCTGAAGCCAAAATTCGGTGAAGCTAGGGCCCCTTAAGGGGATAAAGGTAAAACTCAACTTCTACCTTTTAAAGCTAGGGGACTCAAATGCTTTAAAAGTCAAGGATATGGCCATTTTGCGAACCAATGTCCCAATACGAGAGTTATTATTATGGATAAGGGGGTAGGGTAGTAGATTCCGCTAGTGAAGGGGAAGAAGTGGAGCGAGAGATTGAAATTGGTGATGGGAAGAAAGATGAAGAAATTGAGAGTGAGGGTATCCTTGAGGGTCAATTGAACATAGTGATTAGGAGAGCCCGTGGTGCCCAAGCTAAGGAAGAAGATGAGATGCAAAGAGAAAATTTGTTTCATTCTAGATGCATGATCAAAGGAAATTTGTGTAGTATTATTGTTTATAGTGGTAGTTGTGTCAATGTGGATAGTAAATATATGGTGGATAGGTTAAGCTTCCACGTATTGACCATCCAAAGCCATATAGGTTACAATGGCTCAATGGTAGTGGGGAAGTAAGGGTTTGGAAACAAGTGAGGATAGCTTTCTGAATGGGGAAGTATAGTGATGGGATCCTTTGTGATGTGGTTCCCATGCAAGCGACCCATTTACTTCTTGGAAGACCATGGCAATATGATAGGAAGGTCACATTTGATAGGCACAAAAATAAGTACACTCTTGAGTTTGAGGAGAAGAGAGTTCACTTGAACTCATTGAAACCAGCTTACATTGATCAAAAGAGATTGTTTGAAAAGATGAAAGAATATTATGAGGAAAAAGAAAAGAGAAAGACATAAAAGGGTGGAGAAAGCTCGAAAGAAAAGGAAAAAGAGAAAGAGAAATCAAACTAAATTGAGATCAAAAAGAGAGGAGATGAAAACAAGAGTGAAAAGAAAGTGAGTTTCTTAGCAAAAGCAAGAGAGGTGAATAATGCTTGTGATGGTCATAGACCTATGGCTCTATTGATTTATTATAAATAATCTTTATTTACTAACAATCTTGACTCTAACCTCTCTCCCAAACAAACCCGTTTATAGGACAAACCCGGAGGAGGCCAAGGAATTGCATGGGCTAGTGGATTAGCTACTTTAAAGGGGATTTGTGAGGGAAAGTATGAGCCCATGCACCGTTCCAATCTTGTTGGTGCCAAAGAAGGATGGCACGAGGAGGACGTGCATCGATTGTCGAGCCATCAACAAGATAACGGTAAGGTATGGATTTCCCATCCCTAGGTTGGATGACATGTTAGATGAATTAAGTGGTAGTCAATTCTTTTCTAAAATTGACCTAAAGAGTGGTTATCATCAAATTCGCATGAAAGAAGGGGACGAATGGAAAATGGCTTTTAAAACTAAACGTAGCTTGTATGAGTGGCTCGTGATGCCTTTTGGACTAACTAATGCACCAAGTACATTTATGAGGTTAATGAATCATGTGCTTAGGGAGTGCATAGGCAGATTTGTTGTGGTATACTTTGATGATATTCTTATTTGTAGTGAAAATGTAGAAGAGCATGTTGAGTACTTAAGGCTAGTCTTTGACATCCTTAGAAATGAACGACTATATGCTAATTTGAGTGCATGTACTTTTTGCTTGCCAAAAATTACTCTCCTAGTATATGTTGTTTCTTCTAATGGTGTTCAAGTGGATGAGGAGAAAATCAAGGCAATCAAAGAATGGCCTACACCTAAAATCGCTAGTGAGGTAAGAAGTTTCCATGGGTTGGCTTCGTTCTATCGGAGGTTTGTACCTAACTTTAGCTCTATAGCAGCCCCTGTTACGGAAATGACCAAGTTAAAGGTTAAGTTTAGGTGAAAGAGTGAACAAGAAAAGGCCTTTAAATTGTTAAAATCCAAGCTTGCATGTTCCCCTATCCTTTCTCTACTCGATTTCTCTAAGGTTTTTGAAATTGAATGTGATGCTTCGGGGTTGGGTATAGGAGTGGTACTGATGCAAGAGGGTAAACCTATGGCCCATTTTAGTGAGAAATTAAATGGGGCTACATTGAATTATTCTACCCATGACAAAGAGTTGTTTGCTTTGGTTAGGTCTTTGAGAAATTGGCAACACTACCTTTTGCCAAGGGAGTTCGTGATACACATCGACCACAAGTCTCTAAAGGATTTAAAGGGGCAAACCAAGTTAAGCAAAAAGCATGCCAAATGGGTGAAGTATATCGATATGTTTCCCTACATGATCAAATATAAACAAGATAAAGAAAATGTGGTAGCGGATGCACTCTCGAGTAGGTATACTTTGCTTTCTACTCTTAACTCTAAATTACTTGGTTTTGAATTTCTAAATTAGTTGTATGTCAATGATGATGATTTTAAGGATTTGTTTCGTACTTGGGGAAAATTAGCTTATGATAAGTTTTATGTTCATGATGGGTTTTCGTTTACGGAAAGTAAATTATGTGTGCCTAATTGTTCTATGAGGAGACTATTTGTCGTTGAAAGTAAGGGGGTGGTTTCATGGGTCATTTTGGCATCTCTAAGACTTTGAGTATTTTGCAAGAACATTTTTATTGGCAACATATAAAAAGGACGTTCTAGTTGCATTGTGTGCAAAAAGGCTAAATCAACAAGTAAGCCACATGGACTTTATATGCCTTTGCCTACTCCTAGTGCACCTTGGGTTGATATTTCTATGGATTTTGTGTCGGGATTGCCTATGCCAAGAAGTGGTAAGGATTCTATTTTTATGGTTGTTGATAGGTTCTCTAAGGTGGCTCATTTTGTTGCTTGTGCTAAGAATGATGATGCTCATCATGTAGCCGATATGTTCTTTAGAGAAGTTGTACGCTTGCATGGAATACCTAAGACAATTGTTAGTGATAGGGACACTAAGTTTTTAAGTCACTTTTGGAAGGTGTTGTGGGGTAAACTCCACAAATCGACGGTCAAACGGAAGTGATTAATAGAACCTTGGGGACTTTGCTAAGGGCTATAATCAAAAGGAACTTGAAATCATGGGAGGATTGTTTACCATTTATTGAATTTGCTTTTAATAGATGTGTACATTCCTCCTACTCATTATTCTCCTTTTGAATTGGTATATGGGTTTAATCTTTTGAATCCTTTGGATTTGATGCCTTTGCCTTTAATTGAGTTGCATAGTATAGATGGAAAAAAGAAGGCGGAATTGGTAAAGGGCTTGCATGCCAAGGCGAGGGATAACATCAATGCAAAATACCAAAAGTATGCCAAGCACCATAACAAGGGAAGGAAGGCCATGAACTTTGAAGTTGGTGATTGGGTTTGGGTGCATTTCCGGAAGGAACGCTTTCCACATCTCTACAAGTCCAAGCTTAATCCCCGAGGCGATGGTCCCTTCCAAGTCCTAGCAAAGATCAATGACGATGCCTACAAGATAGATCTTCTGGGTAAGTATCAAGTTAGTGCCACTTTTAATGTTAGTGACTTGTCTCCCTTTGATGTAGATGATGGCAATTCAAGGATGAATCCTTTCGAAGAGAGCATTAGTGATGGAGACCAAGCCCCATCAATGCCACCAGGACCAATCACGAGGATGAGGGCATCAAGGATGAAGAAGGCTCTAATGATATTTGTTCAAAACAAGGAAGAACGATTCGATTTGGAAGCCATGTTTGAGAGGGGTGAACTTGAAGAAGAACAAACAAGTAAGGAGTATAACTTATGGGGGATTCAAGACCTTGAGAATGAAGATGGGAGGATATTAAAAGAAGATCAAGGCATTGGAGACTCTAGAAGTGAAGTTGGGAAGCCAAACAAGGCTTGGAATGAAGACTACAAAAGACAAAACGAAGCTGGCGAGGAGATAGCACGAAGGAGAGCCGAATGACCAAAATAGAGGCCATCTAGAGCTTGATGTAGAGCCGGATGCTCATTGGAAAATTCCAGTAGCAATCTGGTTGGAGATCCAGTGATGCAGAGTGAGGAGCCGATGCCGGACAGCAGCAAATTCTACCCACCCAATGCGATGAAAGACAAGATTTTAATAGCTTTCCTTCTATAATTTTCGGGCCTTGACTCTTGTAAGACTTGTTTAAGTGCCTTGTTTAGGGTTTCTACTCCTTCTGCTATAAATAGGACCTCATATGTAATCGATTGGCAGATTTTAGACAAATAGAAATTTCCTTTGGAAACATTCCAAACCAAGATCAAACTTGATTTTCTTGAGAGTGTTCTTAGAACCTCTACCTAGGGTTCTTAGTCATTTCTCCTTAGGCTCTCAATCACTTTGGGTGAGGTATTGAGCAGTCTTTACAAATCAAGAAGTTGGTTGTTGTGGTTTAATCTACAAAGGTCAACTTAATCTCCCAAAAACTAACCTTTGATGAGTGCTCTTCTTACATTTTGATTTGGTTACTTGTTTGTGTGAATGCTAAAATTCAACCTACAAGGAACTCACATCACACGCAATAAAAGTTGAGATAAAAAGTTTTACATACTTTTTTGGTTGTTTTATGCATACGTAATATGAAATAAGTATTACAGTATTTCTCCTTTCCCATTTAGCGTATGTCTTGACCTTTAATACTGTACAGATGATAGTTCAGACATACACAATGTCTAACTTGAGTTCACAAATCTACTTTCATTTTATAACATCCATCAAAACTCACATCTGGCTTCAAAAATAGATAAAATAAAATATGTGGATTATTTTACTTTCGGACATAATAAACAGTAAATCCTCATCTTAACATTTAGTTAAGGTGACATCCATATTTTAAGCTTGAGCTCTCGATTATCACTTAGATAATATGCTTTAAATTGTCTCATCGCGATTTATCACCTAGTAAATGGAGGCGATTACCCGTGTGAGTGGGCTAATCTCTTATTTGTTCAACATACTTTTTCAAACATAATGCACTAAGCATTGAGATGCGTAAATGTTAAATAAAACTCATAGGCAATAATAATGATAGAACACATCATCAACAGTGAATGTTTAGGGAAAAAAAAAAACAAACTTTCAGTACATCAGCATCTACGTAGTCCTAGAGATTTCACATGACCACCGAAAACATCTCTAGGTATCTTCTTCGTCATAGGATCTGCTAGCATTCTATGTGTAGATATGTACTGCAAGTGCACATTTTTTTTCATGCAACCATGTCTTTGACAAAGTCATACTTGGAATCTATGTGTTTGGTCTTGGCATGTAATTTCGGATCCTTGTTGTATGCTATTGCTGATTGACTATCACAATTAACCAATAATGAATTTGCAGCTCTATTAGCACCTAAATGATTTAGAAATCTCTTAAGTAAAACACCCTCTTATATAGTTGCTGATAATGCCACGAACTTGACTTTCATCATGGACAAGGCTATACATGTTTTCTTCTTACTACTCCAAGATATAGCACCATTGTTCAGTAAGTAAGCAAATCCAAAGGTAGATTTCCTTTCATCTAAATCTCCTCAACAATTAGGATCGGAATAGCCTTCAAGCTGCAGATCCTTGCCTTGATAACTTAACACGTAATCAGCCGTCCCCTTCACATATCTCAATATTCTTTTAACGACTATCCAATGTGCTTGACCTGGATGGGAATGGTATCTACTTACCATTCCAACTGCAAAAACGTATGTCAGACCTTGTGCACAAGCTTACATTGGACTTCCAACAGCATTAGCATAATAAACACATTGCATTTGTTCCTTATCTTGGGGAGTCTTAGGACACAATCTATAGCTCAATCCTTCACCTTTTGCAATAGGAGTATCTATAGGTTTACAGTTTTGCATACGATATCGTTCAAGAACTTTGTTTATATATGTTTCTTGCAAAAGGGACAATATCCTTCTTGAGCAATCTCTTGAAATCTTAACTCCATGAATATATGTAGCCTCACCCATGTCTTTCATCTCAAAGCTGGAAGATAACCAACTATTAACATTATTAAAAAACTCCATATTGCATCCGACAATCAATATATCATCAACATATAATGATATGATCATAAATTGATCTTTGGATCTTCTGATATATATGCAATGATCCTCATTAGTCATTGTAAAATCGTATGCCATTATAGTATTGTGAAAATGTTTAGACCATTGTCTCAATGACTGCTTAAGGCCACATATCGATTTCATAAGTCAACATACTTTTTGTTCTTAGGCTTCTAGAATGAAACCATCAGGTTGTTTCATATAAATTTCTTCTTCTAATTCTCCATTGAGAAAAGCAGTCTTTACATCCATTTGATGTAGTTCAAGATTCATACTTGCCACTATTGCCAGAATAAGACGAATTGAGGTAAATCTCACAATAATAGAAAACACTCCCTCATAATGAACTCCTTCTTGTTGATTATACCCTTTCGCCACTAGGCGAGCTTTATATCTTTCCATTAAGCCATTAGCTTTACGCTTTATATTGCGAACCCATTTGATCCTAATGATTTTATGTCCTTTTGGAAGATCAACTAGTTCCCAAACATGGTTTGACTCCATTTCCTCTATCATTGTTAAATGGGAAACAAACCTTGAATCCACATAGAAACGAGATCCAAATCCCATTAAATAGTTTTACACACATGAGAATTGATACATACCTTTTGAATTGTCTGAAGCTGCAGATCAGTCTGATAAATTAACCGAAATCTACTAAGCTTAAAGTTTTCTAATCTATTCCCTATGAACAGTCTAGGTGAATAGATAGGAATAGGAAAAGAGAAATCTCATTATTTCTTTAGTGGCGGTTGGTGGGAAAAACCAAAACAGAAGTACTAGAATTTTCTTTCTAGAAAATCACGTTTCTTCATAAAATAGGGTTACAAATTGTTAATTCTAATTATTGGAAATAATAATATATAAATAATCCTAAAATAACCTAATTAGAAGTTGGGCTTCTGTGGCCCATAACCCGATAAGCCATTTTCAATATAATTGAAGGTCAAATAATTATTTATTGGATCATGGATCCAAAAATAATTATCTTGGCCCATTAACAAAAAGACCCTTTATTTTTTTTTAATCTAAACCCAACAATAATTATTCTTATGGACCTAAGTCCAAATTAATTATAATACTAATAAAAATAAATAGCCACTTAATTATTTTATTTAAACCCAATCAATAATTAATCTTATGTACCTAAGTCCAAATTAATTGTAAGACTAAATAAAATAAATCCTTTAATTTTATTCAAGCCGGAAATAATTAATCTTAAGGATTTAAATAATCCTTATTTAATTATCGAAGCTACTTAGAATAAAATTAATTCCTCTTTACTTCCCATTTTAGAATGATAAAAATTCACACATTAACTATAGAGCTAGATTAGGGACATTAAGATATAATGCTGAAGCCTCCGTAAAATGACCAAAATACCCTTGCCATTTTAAACATCTTCTATTATCACCATAAGAAGATGATGTACTCAAAGATACATTGTTGTAGAAACGGAAGGCTTGTTGAGATAAATCTCAATCTTTAGTCTTTGACCTACAGGTGTATGGACACATTTATCCTTCTTTGTAACACCTACAATTGAGCATAGGTCAGATGTACTATCACCTTAATAACATCTAACATCCTTTGGTATCTAGTTCAATCTGTTAATTCTCATTGAATATACATTAGAAGAATATTCAGTACTATATCAAATAGTGCTACAAAGGCCTTGGATTCTATGAATTAACTTGAACAATCCACAAGGACGAGATTAACCCATCTCTGTAGAGAGATGGCATAGTGACCCAATGGTATAGGTCTATCTTAACTGACTACATCAATGTACCTAATATGAAAGGCTATTGGTTTCATACAAAACAAACCTCACCTATATCATATTAAGGCACAAAAGCCAAGCTTCGTTAGACCACCAACCCATGCTCATGTCATGGGGTTGTGTCCATGCAGTAGCTACAATAACATTAGTTCTCTTTTCTTTTGATAGTATATTTAGATAAATGTTATTGTGTGGTCCTGTTCTATACATTCAAAATGTGTTAACACATATAGTCCTTGTTCACTACCCAAAGACTAATGGTATGTCACCCTACTCAAATGAGACAAATGTGTTATGACCTTTATTCAATGGAACGCCCAATTTCGTTAAACAGTCAAAAACAACTTAATTTTGATTTAAACTTTCGGTGATCCATACCTTACTATGCTGAACGTCCCAACACATAAATCACCTATTTAAATCAAGTTGGACCTTATCGTATGAAAAATATATGCATAGAAATAATTCAAACAATACCCCAATTTTATAAATCAAGAATTACAAAAAATTGGTAGTCTTTTTGGGCATAAATCCAACAAACTCCTACTTGCACAAATAAGACTAACCATCCTGTTCTAACCCCAATAACATCTAGATGTCTTCTGAAGACCCTCTCTGCTTAAGGCTTGGTAAAAGGATCTGCCAGATTATGATCTGAGAGAATTTGTTCTACCACTAACTCGTTCTTCTGAATGAAGTGATGCTTTCTCTCAGTGTGTTTTCCCTTATGGTGATTTCATGGTTCCTTACATTGTGCGACTGCTACACTATTGTGACAGTACATGGTCATCGTCTTATCCATGTTGGGTATGACTTCTAGTTCTGTTAAGAACTTTCTAAGCCACACTAGCTCCCTGGATGCTTCTGAAGCTGCCATACTCTGCTTCCATAGTAGAATCAGCAATACCAGATTGCCTCATACTCCTCCACGAAATTGCAACTTCAGACAAGATGAATACATATCTAGAAGTGGATTTTCTTTCATCCTTGTCAGCCTATAAATTCAAGTCAGTATAATCAATTGGACATAAGTCATCTACTCGATAAATCAACATGTGATCCCTAGTACTTTTAAGGTACTTGAAGATATGCTTTACCGTTTGCCAATACACCTCTCCTCGTTTGACTAATATCTGCTGAACATGCCTAAGGCAAAACAGATATTTGGCCTAGTACATAGCATGAGATACATAAGACTACCAACTGCCGAAGCATATGGTACTCTACTCATCCTATCCTTCCCTTCTTGTGTTGTAGGACGCTTTTTAGAAGAGAAGTGTAGCCCATGTCTGAAAGGAAGAAGACTTCCCTTACACAAATCCATTTTGTACTTGACCAACTTCTTGTCAATATGTGAGGCTTGAGATAGGCCTACTGTTCTTAGCTTTCTATCTCTTACGAGTTTTATGCCAAGAACATATCTGGCTTCTCCTGTGTCCTTCATACTGAATTGACTAGATTGCTGAACCTTTACAGTCGATAATACTCCTACATCATTTCCAGTGAGTAGGATATCATCAACGTAAAACATGAGGAATGCCACAGCATTGTTATCTAGTCTCTTATAAACACAAGGTTCATCAACGTTTTGAATAAATCCATAAGATTTTATGGTTGCATCAAAACAAATGGTCCATGACTTTGATGCTTGCTTAAGCCCAAAAATGGACTTCTTAAGCTTGCAGACCATATTTTCTTGACCGTCCATAGTGAAACCATTTGGTTGTATAATATAGATACTCTCATTAAGAGAGCCATTAAGAAAAGCTATCTTAACGTCCATTTGCCATATCTCGTAGTCATAGTGACATGCGATGGCTAAAAGATATAGATTGATTTAAGCATGGCTATTGGAGAAAAGGTTTCCTCATAATCGATTCCCTATTTATGAGGATAGCCCTTTGCAATTAGCCTTGCTTTAAAGGATTCAACCTCTCCATCAAATCATTTCTTTCTCTTGTAGACCCATTTATACCCAATGGGTTTTACCCTTTCAGGTGCTGGTTCAAGATCCCAGACTTTATTTGAGTACAGAGACTCAATTTCCAATTTCATTGTTTGATGCCAAAAATCAGCATCAACATCAGTAATAGCTTCTTAGTAACTAGTGGGATCCAACACTCGATGGTCTGAATTAAGCCCGAAAGCTTCTCCTATCCATCTTTCCAAAACTCTGGATATCCTCCTGCTACAATGAGGCTCCATTGGTGTTTGAGACTATGGCTGTGTCACATCCTCTACTACTGTTGGTTCTAATGAAGAGTCAAGGGTCAAATCATTCTCTTCTAATTCCACCTTATTGGACCCCATAGTGCTTACTCTTTGCTCATCTTCCAACCACATTTTGAGGTATCTTAGACCATGCTTTCATCCAATCCACATCTCATAGGGAGTCTTAGATACAGACTTGGAAGGTACCAAGTTCAGAATAAATGCTGCTGTTTGTAAAAAAGGAGATGGGAAGAGGTGCATGAGACATCATTCTTCTAACCATATCCAAAAATGTTCAATTTCTCCTTATGGCTACACCATTTTGCTGGGGTGTCCCAGGAGTAGTTAATTGAGAAACAATACCGTGATGTACTAAGTAATCCTTGAATTCACCGAGACGATACTCTACACCACGATTTGACCTCAATGCCTTGATTTGCTTATTTGTTTAATGCTCCGCTTCAGCCTTAAACTTTTATCAAATGAGTCATACTTGTGCCTTATGAAGTAACCAAAACCTAAGTAGTCATCAGTAAAAGTGATGAAATACTAGTACCCACCTCCAGCTGCTGTACTCATTGGACCACAAACATCACTATGGACAAGACTCAATACTTCCTTGGCCCTTGCAGCCTTTTGGTTAAATGGCCTTTTGTTCATCTTTCCCATCAAGGAAGATTCACACGTAGCCCACTTTTCCAATTCTAATGAGCCCAAAGGCACATCTTGGATAAACCTTTGAATCCGTTTAGCATTAATATGCCCTAACCTTAAGTGCCATAAGTAAGAATCATTATTAGATAGAGTCTTTCTTTTCCCTTGTTCTAATTGTTCAACATTATTGCTTGATAAGTAATAGGATTTAAATGAAACAAGTTACCATATGAACTACCAGAACATATAACTATTCCATTTCTCCTGATGGCACAAGCAGAATGGAATGAAATGGAGTAAACATCTTTTATGAATATGGAAACAGAAATCAAATTCTATTTAAAGTTCTGGACTTAAAAAAACATCATTTAAAACCAAAAACTTATTGTCCTCAAAATAAAGATGAACATCTCCCACTGCTTCAACCCCTACTTTAGCTCCATTGCCAACAATCAATCCATGCTCTCCTTTACTTAGTCTCCACGTCCGTCTAAAACCCTATAAGGAGTTAGAAACATGATTAGTGGCTCCTGAATCAACTAACCAAGTAGGAATAGATCCATCCATCATAGTAGACTCAAGTTAAAGAACAATAGTTGTGGAAACACATGCTAAGTACTTGGGGCTACTTGTCGTCTGGTGACCTTTTTGGCCACAAAAGATGCATTTCCCTTTGGACTTAGCATTGGGCTTCTTCCCCAGAATGCAATCATCTGTAACGGTAGGGTAGGGGTTGGTGAGAACATACCTGTACTCTTTGGCAGTGAGTACCGATCCACATAGCTTGGTCCGATTAACTTATTCTCCCTGAGAATAATGGACAAAGGATTGAAGGAACTGCCACCCGACATTATTTCTGTAGTTTATGAAAAATACTTAATGAGAAATTGATTGACTAAATAAACACATAATCATACAATTTAATGCTCAAACAAGACACATTGTTCTTTTCCTATTATCTTAGATTATAGTTAAACCTCAGACCATAATCTATAATATGTTGGCTTACCATATTTATCTATGTAACAAATACAACAATACTGAATGCTTCGTAGGAAGGTTAATGCTTTTCTAAGTTGAGTGTATGACCATCACTTACTAAATATATTTTAGTTAATCTCTCTAGAGAAGTTCCAACGCTGAGCTGGCCACTCTCATGATCAACTATGGATAATCTAGTGTTAATACCTAAAATGATAGGCTGGCCAACACAAACACTTACCCTCAAAAATAGCTTTTAATTTGTCTATTAATATCTAGGTTTTTATGGACAATCATACTATAGGGGGTCACACACGGAGACACGAGAAAGTCATAACCTATTAACACAAATAAGTAATGGAAACCAAGAGTTTAGATTAAACTCTCTCCCACTCAATATTTTAAAGTGAGGATTATTAAATATATTCTAGGTTTTATGTCTTAAGAAAATATAACTTTCTTATAATTCTATGTCAAAAGTGCGAAGCTTTCAACAAATATAATTATAAGTTATCAATTCTTATAAAATCATATATTTGATTAATTCTTTAAAATTTGTAGTCTAGGCTATATCTATTTAGAAATAATAGACCATAATTATATTTTTATGTCTAGAATAAAACCCTTTGAAATATATAATTATTCGGGCTATATCTTATTTCCAAAATAACCATGCTAACTTTAAAAAATATTATTCTTGTAATTATCATCTTCATCTTTTAGTTACAAAAACTAATTCAAATAATTACATTGATATTCGTAATTTAGGTTATCCATAGGAATAAAAATGTGTCACATAAAGCATCATAAAACAAAGCATTAAATAAAATTTATGCTTCTCTACTTTTAAACCTATGTGGCCAATTAATCAAATAAAATGATTAATTTGTGATCTTTTTTATTTCGTAAGGGTGGCTTCTATTTATTTCCATACTATCATGATATGGCAAAGATAAAAGCATAATAAATAAATATATAAAGCAATTCATCCAAAAGACTCTAATTAAAACTCTTAATGAGCTAAAATAGGCCCAAAACTAGGAATAATGAAAAATAAAACCCATGTCTTGCAAGAACTCAAACAAAACCCTAAATAGGCTTTGGCCAGACCATCTTCTTGAAGCTGCCAAACACCCAGTCAACTTACTGTTGACCAGCCACCAACCTAGACATTCTAAAACTTCTTGTCCATTGCATCTTTCTATCGGAAATTTCAGACGAGACTTATAAGGATTAGATCACCTGCTACCCATAGCATGAGCAACTGCTTGCAGCTGGCAGCACTTTGACGACAAGCTTTCGTGGCCTACCTGTTGCAGCATATCGTCTCAAATTCGCTACTTCTAGGCGCCGTATACACGGCCTTGCACGACTTGAGGCTCAGTGACTAGTTCATCGATTCACTCGACTATCTCCGGATCTGCTTCGATTGTTGGCTCAGTTCCTACCTGTCAAAACACACTTGGCTGGGCGCTCATGCCTGGCTACTGCCTCTGTCGGTTCGTGTTGGTTGTTGTCTACAGAAGCGATCTGTTTGGGCCCACCTACGGGCGTGCTTGGCTAACTGCTTGCACGATTGGTTAGCCTAATGTTGGCAGTCCCTTGAGCGAATCTGCTCGCTATCGCAGCTGCTGGATGCCATGTCTCTGTTTGGTTTCTATTCCTATGCAAGGAACTCAGCCTGGACTGTGCTTACTACTGAATCTATCAGGCACTTCTCAACTCCCCTAGGAGACTGACTTCCAGGCTTCCGGCGAAAACAATTTCTCAAAAATAGATCCTTTTTTTCTCTTTTTTTTTTTATTAAAATGATTTACTCGGCAGTAGTACAGAAAGTAGATCAAAAAAATGACCGGAAAATTAAAATAAAACATTTACCTTAAACCCTACACCTCTAGCCATGAGGTTTACACAAAATTTATAAAACTATATATCCCCCTATGCCTCCACTCACGAGGTGTACAGAAAATCTAATTAGAGTCATTTTGATGGCCATAAATAAACGAATAATTTATCATGCATATTTAGC
Organism: Parsonsia alboflavescens; assembly: GCA_028571225.1. Taxonomy (NCBI): domain Eukaryota; kingdom Viridiplantae; phylum Streptophyta; class Magnoliopsida; order Gentianales; family Apocynaceae; genus Parsonsia; species Parsonsia alboflavescens. The sequence goes on from JAOXNR010001703.1 coordinate 20,732, forward strand.
CACACTAAATAAATAGAAAATAGGTATCATTCTCATTATGAAAACCTATTTTGATACCACTTGAAAGGGAAATAGACCTCGAATCCGTAGAGAAACAAGATCCAAATCCCATTAAATCGTTTTACACACATGAGAATTGATACATACCTTTTGATTGTTTGAAGCTGCAGATCTGTTTGATAAATTAATCAAGATCTACTAGGCTTAAAGTTTTCTAATCTATTATCTATGAACAGCCTGGGTGAACAAACGGGAATAGGACAATAGGAATCTTATTATTTCTTGAGTGGCGACTGGTGGAAAAACCCTAAACAGACGTATTGGAATTTTCTTTTCATAAAATCACGTCTATTTAGAAAGTAAGGTTCAAAATTGTTAATTCTAATTATTGGAAATAATAGGATATAAATAATCCTAAAATTACCTAATTACAAGTTGGGCTTCTATGGGTCATAACCCAATAAGCCATTCTCAATTTAATTAAAGGTCCAATAATTATTGATTGGATCATGGATCCAAAAATAATTATCTTGGCCCTTTAACTAAAAGACCCTTTATTATTATTTTTTTTTTAATCTAAAGCCAACAATAATTAATCATATGGACTTAAGTCAAAATTAATTATAAGATTAAAAAAATAAATAGCCACTCATTTATTTATTTAAGCCCACTCAATAATCAAAGTCCAAATTAATTATAAGACTAAATAAAATAAATCCTTTAATTTTGTTCAAGCAAAAAATAATTAATCTTATGGATTTAAATAATCCTTAATTAATTATCAAAGCTACTTAGAATAAAATTAATTCCTCTTTACTTCCCATTTTACTATTTTAGAATGATATAAAACCACTCATTAACTATAGGGCTAGATTAGGGACCTTAAGACACAATACTTGAGGCTCCTTAAAATGGACAAAATACCTTTCCTACATAATAGCAATATACTTAGCCTTTTTAAACATCTTCTATTATCACCATAATAAGATGATGTACTCTAAGACACATTACCGTAGAAACAGAAGGACTGTTGAGATAAATTTCAACCCTTAGTCTTTGACCTACAGGTCTATTGACACATTTATCCTTTTATGTAGCACCTACAATTGAGCATGGGTCAGGTGTACTATCACCTTACTAAATAACATCTACGATCCTTTAGTATCTAGTTCAATCTGTTAATTCACATTGAATATTCACTAGAAGAATATTCAGTACTACATCAAATAGTACTACCAGGGCCTTGGATTCTATGAATTAAGTTTAACAATCCACAAGCGGGCGATGAACCCATCGCTGTAGAGAGATGGCATAGAGACCCTATTATATAGGTATGTCTTAACTAACTACATCAATGTACCTAATATGAAAATCTATTGGTCTTGTACAAAAGAAACCTCACCTATATCATATTAAGGAACAAAAGCCTAGCTTCGTCAGACCACCAACCCATACTCATGTCATGGGGTTATGTCCACACAGTAGCTACAATGATGTTAGTTCTCTTTTCTTTTGATAGTACATTGAGAGAACTGTCATTGTGTGGTCCTATTCTACATATTCAAAATGTGCTAACACATATAGTCCGGGTTCACTATCCAATGACTTAAGGTAAGTCACCCTACTTAAAGGAGACTAATGTGTTATGACCTTTATTCAATGGAAAGCCCAATTCCATTAAACGGTCAAGAACAACTTCCTCATGATTGTGATCCATACCTAACGGAAGTTATGATTGGCTAATAAATCTTTCTTGTAACTAACTTCACTCGAAAGTTGTTGTAGGAAAGGAAATTCAAGAATAATACGACAATGTTCCTGAAGAAACTCGGAAGAGAAATGTTTTTGAATAACATCAAAAAACAACAAAAGCTGCTTCTTCAAAAAAAAACAAATCGCCCTTAAATAACCAAATCAAAACCTAAACCTATTTGGAAAATTATACCTAGTCTTTTTCCGAAAAAAAATAATGAAATTACAAAAAAATACCGTTAAAAATAACAAATTATGAAAGTGCCCCTAGAAATACAAAAATGTCCGAAACTCCATCAAGACAACTCCGGATGGCTGAAAATGGCCATGCAACACAGCATAGCAGTGACTATTGTTCGTTGAGCCGTTTCGGGTCACCCAGTCAAATTTGAGCCCAATCTGAACTCGGGCCAATCACCTCAGGAATCCTGCCCGCCATCTTCAAACAAGCCGAATCAGGCCCGTATTCCCTGCAATCGCTTGGACCTCGTAGACTACCTGTCATAGGCTTGGATGGTGTAGCTGGCCCCTGTTCCCCTTGGTTATTCTCCTTATCTAGCTCTGCGTCAAGTTCCCCCCTCTTCCGAAGAGTTTGTCCTCAAACTCGGATTGTCTCCATGGAAACGAGACAAATATTACACATTGAAAACGTTAGAAATACTAAGATCATCCGGTAGCTTGAGCCTATAAGCTTTAGCTCCCAACTTTTCCAAAATCTGACAAGGGCCGATCTTCCGGTTTTTAAGCTTATGATATGTGCCCAACCGAAACAGTTCCTTGGTTAACGTCACCCATACAAGATCTCCAACCTCGAACTGCACATCCCAGCTAGTCTGATCCGCATCCTCAACTTCCTTTTTCGTATTTGCCATAACCGCCAATGTAGTTGACATTAAAGCAAAACAAACCTTTGCTTCCCCAACCTTTTCTTCAAACTCCTTATGCTGCAAGCAAATGATGGTCTTCTTTCCCTCCAGAAAGCTATCTCAGCTTGGTTGCAAAATGACCTTCTTAGCTAATTTATTGACCGTGTAGCAGTAAGTGAAACCATCATATGAAATCATGTTGTCATACTGCCAAGGTCTGCTTAAAAGCAAATGTGTGGCATGCATAGGCACCACATCATAGTAAACAATACAGCTGTACAACGGCCCAATCGAAAACTCTGCTCTGCACACCTCTGTCATAACTGCCAATGTTGTCGACATTAAAGCAAAACAAACCTCGGCTTCCCCAACCTCTTCTTCCAACTCCTTACGCGACAAGCAGATGATGGTCTTCTTTCCCTCCGCAAAGCTATCTCGGCTTGGTTGCAACATGACCTTCATAGCTCCTCTATTGACCTTGTAACAGTGAGTGAAACCATCATACGAAACCTTGTTGTCATACTACCAAGGTCAGCCTAGCAGCAAATGTGCAGCATCCATAGGCACCACGACACAGTAAACAATACAACTGTACTACAGCCCAATTGAAAACTCCACTCTGCACCTCTATTTCACCTAAACTTCTGTCTCCTTATTCAACCACCCGAGCTTGTAAGGCTAATTCAGCAATTGAAGCTTCTGTACGGCTTCCTGCGAAATCTCATTGTCACAGTTTCCCGTATCTATATTTACTCGGACATCTTACGATGCAACAACACACTCCTCGCTTTCTTCCAACTTGTCAACAACATCCTCACCTATGAAATCCCCTTCTGCGCCATCTTGGATCAACAACTGGGATCGAACCCTTGGACAATCGTAGGTGTAATGTCCTTTCTGCTGACAACGATAGCAAATGACATTAGCCTTATTGGCTGGTGGACGGTTTTGAACCTGCCCCGATCCCTGATTTCGTTGCACTACTCTGTTCAACCCTATTGAATAGGAGGATTAAAAACTTTGGACAAAGAAAAACTTGCCGCCGTCGTTTTTCGAGGAGGGACGAAAATCCTTCTGCCGAATGTTGTACTACATCCGCCAACCCTAGCCAAGCTCCTTTCCACCACCTTAGCCTTCATCTGCATGTCGGTGAATTTCCCAAAGGTGTGTACCTGCAGGGCATCCTGAATTGCTGGTCGAAGGTCATGTAAGTAACGTGCCACAAGCTACTCTTGCATCTCACAAAGCTGGTTCCTTGCAACCATCCGATAGAATTCCAAAGTGTACTCTTCTACAGTGTTCCCACCCTACGTCAAACTTTGCAAATTATGAAAAAGTGTCTGACGATAATCGAAAGGCAAAAACTCTTGTCGCCTCTCCCTTTTCAGTTCGAACCAATCATCCAGGACAGGAAGTCCGTCCAAATAGCGCTGATATCGAAAGGATTGCCACCACGCCCAGCCCTATCCTTAAATCAAATTGCAACCAACACTGCATTCTTGTTAGCCGAGACCTCTTTCAACGTGAAGATTTCATCCACGGTACTCATCCAATCCAGAAATTCTTTTGGAACCAAACTTCCAATAAATTCGAGAACTTCCAACTTGAACCTTGCATCACATCGTGGTACATACGACTCACAATCCAAAACCCTATGCTGATTTCTGTCACCTCTTCCGTAGCCACCTCTTTCGCCCCTTGGGAAAAACCCTAGGCGGCTGTTCTCTGGTTGGCAGTTCGAACTCCTCATCAACATCCCCCCCTGTTCCTCTTGCCTTTTGGCGGGTTCATGTTGTGCAGATCGAGTGTTCACTACCAAGTGCTACATCATTCGCTTCAAAGTTTACATCTGTTGATTCTGCTTCTCCAAGATCTGCTGCATGGTTTGGTCACGCTCTTCCCTGCCTCCACGCAATTCTTCCAAGAACGCAGCCACAATCGGATCCATGTATCTGCCTGACATCTCGGATCTTAGCTTTGATACCAATTGATGCAAACGGAAGTTATGATTGGCTAATAAATCTTCCCTATAACAAACTTCCTTAGAAAGTTGTCGCAAGAAAAGAAATTCAAGAACAAAGAGACAATGTTCCTGAAGAAACTCGATAGAGAAATCTTATTGAATAAGTCAAAATATAACAAAAGCTGCTTCTTCAAAAAAAAGAAAGAAATCACACTTAAATAACCTAATCAAAACCTAAACCTATTAGGAAAATTAAAACCTAGTCTTATTCAGAAAAAATAATGAAATTACAAAAAAATACCCCTAAAAAGAAAAAAACATCTGAAACTCCTTCAAGACAACTCTGGATGACCAAAAAAGGCCTTGCGTCACAGCATAGCAGTGTTTATTGTTTGTTGGGCCATTCCAGGTCACCCAGTCGAATTCGAGCCCAATGCGAGCTCGAGCCAGTTGCCTCGGGAATGATGTCCGACATCATCGAACAGGCCAATCAGGCCCGTATTCGATCACTTTTACCTGTGTAGACTACCCATCGTAGGCTTGGCTGGTGCAACTGGCCCCTGTTCCCCTTAGTCATTCTCCTTATCCAGCTCTGCGTCAATACCTTACTATGCTGAACATCCCAGCACATAAATCAGCTATTTAACTCAAGTTGGACCTTATTGTATGAAAAATATATGCTCAAAAATATTTCAAACAATACCTAAATTTTATTAAATCAAGAATTGTAGAAAATTGGTAGTCTTTTTTGGCATAAATTCCAACAGACTCCCACTAGCATAAATAAGACTAACTATCCTGTTCTAACCCGGATAGCATCCAGATGTCTTTTAAAGACCCTCTCTATTAAAGGCTTGGTAAAAGGATCTTCTAGATCATGCTCTAAGAGAATGTCCTACCACCATCTCTTTCTTTTTGAATGAAGTCTCGAATCAAGTGATATAGTTCCTCTCAGTGCTTGCCCTTACGGTGATTTCTTGGTTCGTTGCACTATGCAACTGCTGCACTGTTGTGATAGTACATGGTCATCGACATATCCATGTTTGGCATGACTTCTAGTTTTGTTAAGAACTTTTTGAGCCATACTGCCTCCTTGGATGCTTCCGAAACTGCCACGTACTTTGCTTCAATCGTAGAATCAACAATACAAGATTACTTGATGCTCCTCCATGAAACTGCAGCTCCAACTGCAGCTCCAAACAAGGTGAATACATATCCAGAAGTGGATTTTCTTTTATCCTTATCAGCCTGGAAATCCGAGTCCGTAAAACCAATTGGACATAAGTCATCAGCACAATAAATCAACATATGATCCCAAGTACTTTTAAGATACTTGAAGATACGCTTTACTGTTTGCCAATGCACCTCCCCTGGGTTTGACTGATATCTGCTACCATACCTACGGCAACACAGATATCTGGCCTAGTACACAACATGAGATGCTGAAGCATATGGTACTCTACTCATCTTACCCTTCTCTTCTTGTGTTGTAGGACACTCTTTAGAAGAGAAGTGTAACCCATGTCTGAAAGGAAGAAGACTTCCTTTACACAGATCCATTTTGTACTTGACCAACATCTTGTCAATGTATGAGGCTTGAGATAGGCCAAATATTCTTAGCTGTATATCTCTTACGAGTTTTATGCCAAGAACATGACTGGTTTCTCCCATGTCCATATTGAATTGACTAGATAGCCAAACCTTTACAGTTGATAATACCCATACATCATTTCCAATGAGTAGGATATCATCAACATAATGCACGAGGAATGTCACAACATTTTTATCTAGTCTCTTATAAACACAATTTTCATCAACTTTTTTGAATAAATCCATAAGATTTTATGATTTCATCAAAACGAATGTTCCATGACCTTGATGCTTGCTTAAGTTCATAAATGGACTTCTTAAAATTGCAGACCATATTTTCTTGACAGTCCGCAGTGAAACAGTCTGGTTGTATCATATAGATACTCTCATTAAGATAGCCATTAAGAAAAGCTATCTTAACATCTATTTGTCGTATCTCGTAGTCATAGTCACATGCGATGGCTAAAATATACAGATTGATTTAAGCATGGCTACTGGAGAAAAGGTTTCCTTATAATCGATTCCCTCTTTCTTAGTGTTGCCCTTTGCAATCATCCTTGCTTTAAAGCTTTCAACCTTTCTATCAAATCCTCTCTTTCTCTTGTAGACCCACTTACACCAATGGGTTTTACCCGCAGGTGCTGGTACAAGATCTTAGACTTTATTTGAGTACATAGACTCAATTTCCTACTTCATTGCGTGGTGCCAAAAATCTGCATCAACACCAATAATGGCGTCATAGTAACTAGTGGGATCCAACTCCCGATGGTTTGAAATAAGCCCGAAAGCTTCTCCTATCCATCTTTGCGGAACTTTGGATATAATCCCACTACGACGAGGCTTCACTAGTGTTTGAGACTGTGGCTGTTTCACATCGTCTACTACTGTTGGTTCGAATGAAGAGTCAAGGATAAAATCTGTCTCTTCTAATTCCACTTTATTTAATCACTTAGTGCTTACTCTTTGCTCATCTTCCAAGTATCTGGCATTAGTGCTAAAAATCATTTTTTGTTCTTGGGAATGATAAAAATAAGCACCTCTTGTTCCTTTTGGATACCTAACAAAGTCGCATACTTCTGATCTTGGTTCTAACTTACTTCCTTTAGTCAGTACATAAGCTAGATAACCCCATATTTTGAGGTATCTTAGACCAGGCTTTCATCTAGTCCACATCTCATAGGGAGTCCTAGGTACAGACTTGGTGCCTAGCCACCAAGTTCAGAATAAATGTTGCTATTTGTAATGCGAATCCCCAAAAAGACATGCGAAGAGATGCATGAGACATCATGCTTCTAACCACATCTAATAATGCAATTTTCCTCCTTTTGGCTACACCATTTTGCTGGGGTGTCCCGGGTGCGGTTAATTGAGAAAAACAATATCATGATGTACTAAGTAATCCTTAAATTCATCGAGAATATACTCTCCACCACGATCTGACCTCAATGCCTGTATTTGCTTTACCTGTTTGATGCTTAGCTTCAGCCTTAAACTCTTTGAATTTATCAAAAGAGTCAGATTTGCCCCTCATCAAGTAAACACAACCAAAACTGGAGTAGTTGTCCGTAAAAGTGGTGAAGTACTCATACCCAACTCCAACTAATGTACTTATTGGACTGCAAACATCACTATGGACAAGTCTCAATATTTCCTTGGCCCTTGCAGCCTTTTGGTTAAATGGCCTTTTGGTCATTTTTCCCATCAAGCAAGATTCACACTTAGGCCACTCTTCCAAATCTAATGAGCCCAAAGGCCCATATTTAATAAACCTTTGAATCTGTTTAGCATTAATATGCCCAAACCTTAGGTGTGATAAGTAAGAGTCATTATTAGATAGAATCTTTCTTTTCCCTCGTTCCAATTGTTCAACATGATTTGCTTGATAAGTAATAGAATTTAAATGAAACAAGTTACCATATGAACTACCAGAACATATAACCATTCCATTTCTACTGATGGTACAACTAGAATGGAATAACCATATTTTATTAATATAGAAACGGAAATCAAATTCTGTTTAAACTTCTGGACATAAAGAACATAATTTAAAACCAAAAACTTGTTGTCCTCAAAACAAAGGTGAACATCTCCCACTACTTCAGCCCATACTTTAGCTCCATTGCCAACTAGCAATCCATGCTCTCCTTTACTTTGTCTCCGTGTCCTTCTAAAACCCTGTAAGGAGTTACAGACAAGGTTAGTGGCTCCTGAATCAACTAACGAAGCATTAATAGATCCATGCATCATAATAGGCTCAAGATAAAGTATAATACTTGTGGAAACAATAGCTAAGTAGTTGGGACAGCTTGTCTTCCATGACCTTTTTGGCCACAAAAGAAGCATTTCCCTTTGGGCTTAGCATTGGGCTTCTTCTCCATAATGGAATCATCCCCAACGGTAGGGCAGGGGTTGGTGAGAACATACTTGTACTCTTTTGTAGTGAGTACCATGTTCATATTCCTTTTCCAATCCACATAGTTTGGTCCAAGTAACTTATTCTCCTTGACAATAAAGGGCAAAGGACTAAAGGAACTACCACCTGACATTATTTCTGTAGTTCATGAAATATACTTAATGAGAACTCGATTGAATAAATACACACGTATTCATTCCATTTAATGTGCAAACAAGACACACTATTCTTTTCATATTATCTTAGATTATAGTTAATCCTCGGACTATAATCTATAATATGTTCGCTTAGCATATTGATCTATGTAATAAATACAACAATACCGAATGACCAATTCGGTTTTTAGAAAACACAACAGAGCTTTGTAGGAAGGCTAATGCTTTTCCAAGTTGAGTGTATAACCATAACTTACTAAAATCTTTTAGTTAATCTATCTAGAAAAGTTCTAAAGATGGGCTGGCCACTCTCATGATCAACTATGGATAATCTAGTGTTAATGCCTCCAACAATAGGCTGGCCGACAGAAACACTTACCCTTGAAAATAGATTATAATTTGTTTTTCAATATATAGGTTTTATGGCAATAATTCTATAGGGGGTCACACAAGGTGATGCAAGAAAGCCATAACCTGCTAACACAAATAAGTAATGGAAACCATGATTTTAGATTAAACCCTCTCCCACTCAATATTTTAAAGTGAGGATTATTAAATATAATTTAGGTTTTATGTCAATATATATATATATATATATATATTTATATATATTTATATAACTTTCTTATATTTCTATGTCAAAAGTGTAAACCTTTCAACAAATATAATTATAAGTTTTCAATTCTCATAAAGCCATATATTTTATTAATTCTTTAAAATTTGTAGTCTAGGCTATATCTATTTAGAAATAATAGACCATAATTATATTTCTATGTCAAGGATAAAACCCATTGAAAAATATAATTACTTGGGCTATTTCTCATGTTCAAAATAACCATGCTAATTTTAAAAATTATTATTCATGTATTTATTATCTTGATCTTTTAGTTAAAAAAACGAAATCAAATAATTACATTAATATTCCAAATCTAGGTTACCCATAAGAATAAAAATGTGTCACATAAAGCATCATAAAACAAAGAATTAAGTAAAATTTATGGTTTCGTACTTTTAAACCTATGTGATAAATTAATCAAATAAAATGATTAATTTTTTTTCTTGTTTGTTTCCTAAGGATGGCTTCCATTTATTTCCATGCTGTCATAATGTCATAAAGATATAAAAGCATAACAAAAGACTCTAATTAAAATCCTAATGGGCTAAGATAGGCCAAAAACTATGAATAATGAAAAATAAAGCCCATGTCTTGCAAGTGGTCAAACAAAACCTGAGATAGTTTTTGATCGAACCATCTTATTCAAGCTGCCAAACACCTAGTCATTTAGCTGTTGACTAGCCACCAACCTAGATATTCTAAAATTTCTTGTCCGCGGCATTAAATTTCAGATGAGACTTGCAGGGATTAGATCAATTGCGACCCATAGAGCGAGAAACTGCTTGCAGGCAGCTGCATGCTAACTGCCAGCTTTCGTAGCCTGCCTGTGCTCGGCAACTTGCTGTAGCATATCATCTCAAATTTGCTACTTCTGGGCACCGTCCACAAAGCCTTGCATGACATGAGGCTTAGTGACTGGTTCACCAGTTCACTCAACTACATTTGGATCTGCTTTGGTTGTTTGCTCAATTCTTCCATGTCGAAACGATCTAGGCTGAGCACTCATGCCTTACTTGCACTGCCTTTGCCTGTTCATGTTGGTTGCTGTCTGTAGAAGTGATCTATTCGAGGCCACCTAGGGAATGCTTGGCTGACCGCTTGCACCCTTCCTTAGCCGAATCAAAACCAGATCGCCCTCCTTGAACACTATCCTCTTCCGATGTTTGTTGACCCTTTGCTTGTATTGTAAGTTCTACTGATTAATCCGATCATGGACTTGGGAATGCAACTCCTTGATCTGCTTTGCATTCTCCTCTGCATCCGAACTGAACTGGTGATGGGCTAGTGATGGATTAAGGTCTATGGGAGTAGCTGGATTGCGTCCGTAAACAATCTTGAACAAACTCTTCCATGTCGTCCGATTCACTGAACGATTATATACAAATTCTGCTTGTGGTAGCACCAAATCCCACTGCCGCGGACTGTCTCCACCTAAACTTTGCAGCAGGTTCCCCAAACTTCTATTCACCACGCCTTTCCCCAGACAGGACACCCAATATGGAAGAAGTTATGTTGCAACCAAGACTCGTCTTCTGCCTCCACACTTAGTAATTGCCGAATCATAAGGAATTCTCCCGAATCTGCATATACGACCACCTCCTCATTTTGTGGGTTCTCAGGGTCCTCTTCTTCCTCATCGAAAATCGGCTCTAGCACCTCCTCACTGAGATTCATGAACTGCCTATTTAGGCAGTTTGTGACAAAGTGCCCAATACCCTGGCACTAAAAACACCACCTGGCCACTGCCGCCACCATGGCCGCATCTTTGCTGGTTCGGCCCTGTAGACCGTCCTTGGCCACTGCTTTGCCCCTTTCACCCTTATTCACAACCAATGGCGCCGAAGATGATTGCCCGCTAGGTTTGTTCTAGAATCGACTCGGAACCCTAGAGCCCGAACTGCTGCCTTTCCGTCTAAGCTACCCCTCGACCTTCAAGGCAAATCTACAAACGTCTTCATACATCCAATATTGCTGTAGTTGAACCACATCAGCAATCTTGAATTTCCAATATTGCTTTAATTGAACCACATTAGCAATCTCGAACCTTGATAAAATCACACCACCATCTGCTCGTCTTCTTCGGCAACGTCACACCTCAAGCACAGCCGATCAAACTCCGCAATATACTGCTCCACCGACAAATCGCACTGCATAACAGAATGGTATTCAATAAATGCCACTTGCCGATAGTGAGTCAGCAAGAACATTTTTCGCAGCAGTTTCTTCATCTTCTCCCAAGTTGAAATTTTCGTCTTCCCTTCTCTGGTGCACTGCTTCTTAACATGTTCCCACCAAATCGAAGCATGCTTTCTCAATTTAATCCCCAAGATCTTAACCTTCTGTTCTTAAGTCACATCTCGAAGATTGAAAATCGGCTCAACAGTATGTAACCAATCTATAAATTCGTCAGGATGCGCCCTACCTTCAAAATAGGGAATCTCGATTTTCATGGAAAAATTCTAGAAAGAAGATGGTTGTCGACCAAGTCCTTCCGGTCGGTCACGCTGCCCCCGGTTCAACGCCACAAACAGGTTGACATCTTCCTCCTCATCGTCGGACTCAACCTCTGATTCCTCTCTTGCCTCTGACTAAACATCCAACCTTTCCTCCGCCAGTTGCCACTTCAAGTCCTGGATCAGCCATCTTTGTTCTGCGTTTTCGTTTTTGACTTCTTGTAAGTCCCGTTGACGAGGCAGTACGTCTTCTTCAGGAATGACTCGAAGTCCCCTTTTAGCATGACGCCGTCCACGACCTCCACGAATTTGTTCAGCCATTGATTTCAAGCAACCTGGGCTCTGATGCCAACTGATGCAAGAACAATGTCAAAAAGAATGACTAAATAAAAGAAAAGCTAGAAATTTGTGAAAACTCTTTGGTTTTCGGAAAAACAAGCAAAGTTGAAAATTATTAGTAATAAAAAATCTGCCGAAAACATTTACAAATGAAATATTTAAAACCGTAAATGAAACCTAAACCTAATCGGAAATTAAAAAACACATAATTACAAAAATACCCCTAAAAACACAAAATTATGAAAAAAACCCTAAAAATAGAAACCTGCCCGAAAGTCCATCAAGATGACTCCAGATGGCTGAAAAAGGCCTTCCCAATAGCATAGGAGTGAGTCTTGTTTGTTGGGCCATCCTGAGTCACCTAGTCAAATTTGAGCACAATCCGAGCCCGGGCCAGTTGCCTCGGGAATAGTGCTGGCATCATTCGCCCTTGAATCTGACTCGTTCTCGCCAACTGCATCATCTACGAAACCTTCCTTATCCTTAGATTGGTAAGGTGACAAATCAGCTACATTGAAAGTACCGGACACATTGTAGTTGCCTGGCAAGTCCATCTATAAGGCATTGTCATTAACCGCTCCAACACCTTGAATGGCTCATCTACGCTTAGCTGCGATTTGCCATATCTACCTGATGGAAATCTCTCCTTCATCAACCAAATCCAAGCCAAATCACCCTCCTTAAACACTATCTTCTTCCGATGTTTGTTGACCCTTTGCTTGTATTGTAAGTTCTACTGATTAATTCGATCATGGACTTGGAAATGCGACTCCTTGATCTGCTTAGCATGCTCCTCCGCATCCGAACTAAACTGGTGATGGACTGGCGATGGATTAAGGTGTAAGGGAGTAGCTAGATTGCATCCGTAAACAATCTCAAATGGACTCTTCCTCTTCGTCCGATTCACTGAACGATTATAGGCAAATTCGGCCTGTGGCAGCACCAAATGCCACTGCCACGGACTGTCTCCAAGTAAACTTCGCAGCAGGTTTCCCAAACATCTATTCACCACGTCTATTTGTATGTCCGTCTGTGGATGATGAGAGGAGCTGAATTGCAATTTGGTAGAGCTGTCAATTTGGGTCGGCCCGGCCCCAACCCCGAAGGGCCAGACTTTTTGAAGGGTCAGGACGGGCCGGTCCTTTTTCCTGAATGGCCACCAAAACTCCAACCCAGCCCCAACCCCAGAGTGCCAAGGGCCAGGATGGGCCAGCCCTCTTCCTTTTTCTTTTTTTTATATTTTTTTTTAATGTGCAATTCAAGGCGTCAATGCACCCCCTAATATATGTCTCTATTGTACTGGTACAACTCAATGTACTACCAAATGAGAAGATAAAATCAGACATTATAATTGATCAAAAATTCTAATGAAGCAAGACCATTTTATCTCCATTGTTCTCCAAAGACACATTATAATGTCCTGTTCCCAACTCCAGAGTCTAAACCATGTTCGGATGAAGGATATTTGTGGCAAAACATTTTACAGTAACTACTGCCTATGCCACTAAGTATAACTTAACTTCTTTTGTATAAAAAGATTTAATAGAATGCAATAATATTTTATCATAATTCAATCACTTAATTGAGTTGTGAACCTATGAATTAAACCATATTTTAAGTAACTTCACCTAAGATATGATGCCAATCCAAAAATTAAAAACCCTAAATGCCATTAACAACTGGGTTGAGCTACAGACTCAATGAATTCAGATGAATACAACATGATTCAAGACAAAGATGAAAATGAGTGGTAAAAGCTAATTTTATGGCCAAAAATGTGCATTAGGCAAAACAAACATTTCAGATTCCTTTGCTTGTCCTCTTCATTTCCACCTTGTTAGAAACGTAAGATGTGTGACAGTCGGAAAAAAATGGAGAGGGATAGCAGAGTGGAAGAGTCTAGGGTTGCAGTTTGTTGTTTGCGGTCTCCTTCTACGTGACTGGCTGTTCACGACGGCTAGCGGTGAGCAAGAGAGAAGAAGAAGAAGAAGAAGGTAATAGAGAGAGAGAGGAGACTTGTGGTGAGTGGTGTGAGTTTGCTTTCCCGTGAATCCCTATTGGTAGTTGTAGTAGTGTAAGGAAAGTTCTATTGATTGAGTCACTGATTGTAGTTTCACTGTTTCAAATTTTAAAATTTTTTTTTTATTTTTTATTAATTTCTTTTCTAAAAAAACCCTTGGCCCCAAGGGCCGGCCTGGCCCATCCCTCCCTCAGCCCTCGGCCCTTAAGGGCTGGGCTAAAAAACCCTCGATGTTATTGGGACTGGGTTTTTGAAACCCAACCCTCCAAAATTACGGGGTAGGGCTGGGCCGGCCCCAAGGGCCCAGCCCCAATTGATAGCTCTACAATTTGGTGCCCAAATGCCGCCAAAGAGTCAGCCAAAAATGACTGACAAATTTCACATCTCTATCGAAAGTGATCAACTTAGGGACTCCGTGTAATTTGACAATCTCCTGCAAAAACATTCTAGCTACATGCGAAGCATCAAACGTCTTGTTGTAGGGAACAAAATGTGCCATCTTCGAAAATCTGTCTACCATTACTATAATTGAATCCTTGTTTGTCTGCATCCTTGGCAGCCTTAAAACAAAATCCACATTGATATCTTCGCAAGGTGCCAATGGAATAGGTAATGGCAAATATAATCTAGCATTGCTACCCTTAGTCTTAGCAATATGGCAGATTTTACACCTTTGCACACAACGAATCACCTCCCACTCCATCCTAGGCCAATAAAAATGCTCCCACACCAATGCCACGTCCTGTCATCCTAAACCTCCGGCATGATGCTCATCTACAATGGCTGCCCTCAACAAACAATTAGGAACACACAACCGATTCCCCCGAAAAAGAAACCTGTCCTGATTCATGAACAATTCCTTTGGTCCCGTCTGACACTTCTCCCAAACACCCTTGAACTTTGGATCATCCCTATACAAATCCGAAAAAGAATAAAATCCTATTACCTGGACCAGCATTGTGTTCAACAAAGTATGCATCCTGCTCAATGCATTTGCCACCTAATTTAGTACACCAGCCTTGTGCTGACTGGAGAAATTGAAAGCTTGTAGAAACTCCACCCATTTTGCATGTCTTGCATTCTACTTGTGCTGACCATTTATAAACTTCAATGCCTCATGATCCGAAAACAGAACATACTCCTTAGACACAAGATAATGCCTCCAATGTTCCGAACTCCGCACAATTGCATAAAACTCCTTATCATATGTTGAATACTGCTGCTTTGCCTCGTTAAGCTTCTCACTAAAGAAAGCTACCGGCCTGCTTCGCTAAGCCAAATTTCTTCCAATTCCCACTCCTGAAGCAACATGTACTTTGAAAATTTCAGAAAAATAAGGTAATACCAAAACATTAGCTTCGGTTACCTTTTGTTTTAGTGATCGGAAAGCCGAATGTGCCTCGGCAGTCCATACGAGCTGACTTTCCTTCAAATAGTCCATCAATGGCGCAATGGTGGAACTAAAAGCTTGGATAAACCACCTGTAGCAGGATGCCAGTCCATGGAAGCTTTGAACATCAAATGTTTTCTTCGGTGTCTCCCAATTCAAAATCTCCTCCACCTCTGCGAGATCCATCCGAATGCCTTCACCCGACATAACATACCCCAAAAAAGTCACTTCATCCGTCAAAAGGTGACACTTCTTTAGATTTGCGAACAACTTCTCCTTCCTTAGCTCCTTAAATACCTCTCTCAAATTTTGTAAATACTGCTCCATCAAACCACTGAAAATCAAAATGTCGTCGAAATACACCACCACAAATCAGCCAATAAACGGATGAAACACCTGATTCATCAATTGCATGAAAGTGCAGGGCGTGTTCGACAATCCAAACGGTATGACCACCAACTTGTACAGTGCATCTCATTTTCCACTTATCTCCTAGCCGAACCCGAATCTGATGATATCTGCTCCTTAAATCAAGTAATCAAATCGGGGAATTGGGAATCTAAACCTGATGGTATTTTATTCACCGCCCGACCGTCAATGCCCATCAGCCACGAACCATCTTTCTTCGACACCAATAACGTTGGCACTGCACAAGGACTCATACTCTCTTGGACAACCCCCTTTTCCATCAACTCTCGCACCTACCTTATGTGGAATTGCAGCCCCAAGTACGAAGTCTATATACTGTTGAATATCACTCATAGGTGGCAAACCCGCATCAATGGAATAATCTGCTCGGGAAACTTGGAATGATTTGCGTTTTGCTCCAAAACTACCAATGCAAAAATTTCCGTTGCCTTGATCGCCTCCTCAAGGAAATCAGCCCTAGACAATAGAACCTTTGCCTCCTCCTTCCTCAAATCCAAAGGACCCAACGTAATGCTCTAGGCATCCTCTCTGAAAGTGTAAGTGTTAAGGAACCCGTCATGCTTCGTTCATCTATCATACTGCCACGGCCTCCCTAGTAGAATGTGATAAGCATCCATAGGAACAACATTACACCATACCTGATCAGTGTACCTCTTCCCAATCGAAAACTGTCCCAAGCACTGCTTGTTGACTTTAACTACAATGCCCTTCTTCAGCCATGATAATTTGTAGGGCTGCGGATGCTCCACTATTTCTAATCCCAATTTCTTTACCATTGTTGTCATGACCACGTTCTCGCAACAGCCGCCATCAATAATCATGTTACACACCTTTCCCCAGATAGTACACTGAATATGGAAGATGTTATGTCGCAACCAAGACTGGTCTTCTGCCACCACACTTAGTAATTGCTTAATCATCAGGGATTCTCTCAAATCTGCATATACGACCTACTCCTTGTTTTGTGCATCCTCGGGGTCCTCCTCTTCCTCATCAAAAATCGACTCTAACACCTCCTCGCTCAGAGTCACAAACTTCCTGTTTGGGCAGTTTGCGACAAAGTGCCCAATACCCTAGAACTTAAAACACTGCTTGGTCGCCACCACTGTGGCCACATTATTGATGGTTCAGCCCTACGGATCATCCTTGGCCACTGCCTTGCCCCTTTCATCCTTATTCACAGTCGTTGCCGCCGAAGATGATTGCCTGCTAGGTTTGTTCTGGAATCAACTCGGAACCCTAGAATCCGAACTGCCACCCTTCCGTCTAAGCAGCCCCTCAACCTTTAAGGCCAATCTGCAAACATCTTCATACGTCCAATATCGCGGTAGTTGAACCACATCAGCAATCTCGAATTTCAACCCTAATAAAAATCACACCACCATCTGCTCGTCTTCTTTGGCGACGTCACACCTCATCCGCAGTAGATGAAACTCCGCAATGTACTGCTCCACCGACAAATCGCACTGCCTACCGAAATGGTATTCAATAAATGCCTCTTGCCGATAGTGAGTCAGCAAGAACTTTTTTCACATCAGTTTCTTCATCTTCTTCCAAGTCGACTACCCTTCTCTAGCGCTCTACTGCTTAACATGTTCCCACCAAATCGAAGCATGCTTTCTCAATTTAATCGCCGCGATCTTAACCTTCTATTCTTCCGTCAAATCTCGAAGATCGAAAATATTCTCAACAGTATGTAACCAATCTATAAATTCGTCAGGATGCGCCCTACCTTCAAAATCGAGAATCTCGATTTTCATGCCGAAATTCTGGAAAGAAGTTGGTTGCCGGCCAAGTCGTTCTGGTCGGTAACGCCACCTCGGGTTCAACGCCGCAAATAGGTTGACATCTTCCTCCTCAGCGTCGGACTCAACCTGTGATTCCTCTTTTGCCTCAGACTGAACATCCAACTGTGCCTCCACTAGTTGCCGCTCCAAGTCCTGGATCCACCTGCATTTTCGTTTTTGACTTCCTGTAGGTCTCGTTGACGAGGCGGTTCGTCTTCCTCAGGAACGACTCCACGTTCGCTTCCAGCACGACGCCGTCCATGACCTCTGCAAATCTATCCATTCATTGATTTCAAGCAACTTGGGCTTTGATACCAACTGATGCAAGAACAATGCCGAAAAGAATGACTAAATGGAAGAAAAGCTGGAAATTTGTAAAAACTCTCTAGTGTTTGGAAAAACGACCAAAGTAAAAAATTATCAATAATCAAAAAGCTACTGAAAACATTGACAAAAGAAATATTTAAAACCCTAAACAAAACCTAAACCTAATTGAAAATTAAAAAACACTAAATTACAAAATACCCGTAAAAACATGAAATTACGAAAATACCATAAAAACAGAAAACTGCCTGAAAGTCCATCAAGACAACTTTGGATGGCCAAAAAAGGCCTTGCATCATAGCATAGTAGTAAGTTTTGTTCGCTTTGCCTTTCCGAATCACCCAGTCAAATTTGAGCCCAATCCGAACTCGGACCAGTTGCCTTGAGAATAGTGCCCGACATCAAATATTACTTCTATAAAGTTGTAAAAGTCATAATTAAAATCATAAAAAATTAAACCTGATTAAAGATATTATGATTGAGATTGATATCTCTTGTTACTTGACCAAGAGAGAGCTCCTGTATTAAAAAATAAAAATAAAAAACTGATTTTAATGTATAAAACTACTAAATGCATCTAATTGGTATATCTTCACCCTTACTGATTTTGCAAAATCGCAAGCAATGAGTTAATAGATATAAATTACCTCACCAACATTCAGTTGTTCATGGGATGCCATAGTTGGAAAACTTGTGGATTTTGTTCTTGTTTTGAGATTACTTCAACCTGTTAATAGAAATAGAGAAAATACATTAGGTAAAATAGTTAGTATGCCTGAAATACTAATGTTGTAAAAGTGAAAAATATACTTACTCGAACATGACATGATTGGTATTTTAAATCAGTTTGATGTTAGAATCTTTACACTTTGTAAATGGTAAAATATTAAAAATAAAAGAATACAAGGATGAAAGGAACAATTAAGCATCTAAATTCGAAAACTATTTACTATTGATGTCATTTCCTCGTTTTATCTTTTTCTTAAAA
>JAOXNR010001712.1:0-39815 GCA_028571225.1 Parsonsia alboflavescens
CGGGATAGGAGGGAATAGAGTTCTATCTACCCCAGGAATTGATGGATTAGGAAAATTATGTATTGAATGCAAGTTTCATGCCTTGGATTTTCCCTTATTCTTTCTACTTGTGTCACTGCATGTAATGAGATGTCTAAGTGACTCAAAACTCATCCTAACCCAAAAGAAAAAAAAAAAAAAGCATCATGTTAATTAGATTGTATCACCTGTGGATTTATAAAGATATTGAATGTTCCAATAAATAATGATAACTAATGTAAGACTTAGAATTTAAATTATAATAATGCTTGTATTGAATGCCAGTGAGAAAATAGAATCAAAAGAAAATATATCTTGGCCCATAAAGCAAAGATGTTTACAGATCACCAACTGAAAGAATAAGAGGCAAATAATGATGGGTTAATAGGGAACCAACACGACCAGAGAATAGTTTTACTTACAAATAATAATGGGTTAATAAAAGCAAACTCAAGGCAAAAAGGTTGTATCTAATTAAATTGGTAAATTATAGTTTTCTGATAAAGCATGCAGGGATTTAAGAAAATAGGCTTAACCTTAACTAAACTTCAAGGCTAAGATAAAAGTTAAGTATATGTGTAAGGGAAGAACTAATAAAGCAATAAAAATATTTAGAAAAGTTTAATTGAGAAAAGAGTCTAGGATTTCAATTTCATTAAAGAAAAATTCAAGTGAGAAAAATCCTTTTCAACATATAATAATTGTGCAAATTGATTAACCGTGATACATAAATTTCTTTGATCCTCTTTCAAGCAATTATAGAACTTACATAATCAATTACAATAGCTATATATGTCTATGCCAATGCAAAAAGAATGAGTAGATGAAGAACAAATCATAATATGGTTACCCAATGTAATTAGATATATGTCTATCTCAATTATGAATAAAATTAACTCAATCACAAGTCAACCTTGACAAGAGTTATTTCTTCATAGACCCAAAAACCAAAAGTCCTCTTTCAATTCCTAAAGGTTTTATCAAATAAAAAGATGGGTAGTCTTTCTAACAAATAAACCAATAACGCATAATCACCATATGAAGAAATAAGATTTAACTCAAACAAATTGACTAGAAATCCATTGCAATCCTAGAAAAAATAACTTAGCTATTTAACATCATCCCAAAACAATACAGGATAAAAGATTGAAACATAAAAATAGAAGAAAGAAATAAAGAACACATTGCAAACTCTTCAATCTTCCTTGATGTACTCTAAGATGGCTTCCTTCAAGAAATCTTGCTTGTAAAGAATAAGAATATGGAAGATGTGAGGATTGATTTATTATCTAAGAAACTAACCTATTTATAGAGATGTCTATGTACTAAAAAAACTAAAAAACTACAAAAGAAGTATTTTTCTAATAGGAATCAGAAGTAGTTTTTCCTCTTTGACTTTTTGAATTTGTCTCCTCTTTTCCAATTCCTTCTGGGATTTGAATTAATTATCTTCATGGACTCTAATTCTTCACTCCTTGAATTTTAATTCCTTCAAGAATCCTTCAAATAGTCCTCTTCTTCAAATAGAATTCTCCTTTTTTCTTGAATTTCGATTTTGCCCTTCTATAATCCTTTTCCTTGAAAAATTCCTACAACAAAAAAATAAATATTGGAGTAAAAATATTCCAAAAATTGACATAAAATAACTAAAATTATTGATAAATAATTCATTAAAAATTATATAAAACTAGTTATTTTATTAAAAAACACTACAACCGCATGAATATGGGATTTGGTGCATGATAAATAAATAAATAAATATGACGGAGCATTTGAACAGTTGAAAATTATTACTGCAGGTAGGAGTTAATTTAGAATGATTATTAGGGTAGGTTTATTGGTTATAATTGGAACTAAACATTGAGTTTAGGTAGAAAGAATTCAAAGACTAAAATGGCCAGGCCAAGACTGGCTAAAAGAAACATGGAATATGGAGGGTCAATAACTAGCACCACTTGGATAATCGTGTTGGTCCGGAAGCTGGAGGAAAATTTTATAGAAAATTCTTACGGAAGATCTTATATATCACTACTATTCCAAGGTGATCCCATATGAATTATTCCGAAGAAACCCATTGAATAACATACAAGAAGTACACATAAGACTAAATTCTTGGATTTATGTTCAATTTAATCTCGTGAAAAAACTGTTCAATTTTTAGCCTATTACAGATCCAGAATTGTCTTTATCTCTCGAAACCAATCAATATGTAATATAAATATGAAAAACTTAAGCATAAGAAGCATGTTTTTACCTGCAATGCTTAGATTCAAATATACTTGGGAGGCCTATATCATCAGGAAATGTCACAGTAGTCCCCAAGAGACCAATCACCCATCTAACTGCATTGGATGAAAGGATGCTATTCGCACCTCTTTCTTGCATTGAATTGTATAACCTTGTATTAAAGACCAAAAATGGAAAAACTGATACACGTGTAAAAATTTAAGTTACTTCATGTGTGCCATTTTAATAAATATCTGTGCCATTTCATTAACGATTGGGAAAGAATAAGGATTTCACCCGATAACAAAATTGCAGCTTAATTCCCAAGGAATAACTTTCAATATTTATCTACAAGATATCTCGGTTAGTTATGTTAATCATATCACCATGGTCAAAAGCCATGAAACCAGCAGCCGTAGTTTATCCTAGAAAATGTACCATTCTTATCAAATTCGTGTATTAACTGCTAAAGGTTTCAGCAATGGTTGTTAACATAATGCCTGTCATGTCCTTAAGGATCCAAATCTGTTTCAGTCAAAATATGATATGTTGTTAATTAGTTCAAGGTTCCAAGCCTTTAAATAGGCTAAAAAACCCTAATCGAAGTCAAAATTTCATGCCCAAACATGAACGGATCAAAAAACTGTTAAATAAGCGAGTTTCCAAAAAAAGTCAATTATCTAGTCAACGCCCCATTCGGAGCCAGATAAGGCCAGATGGCTACTAAAAATTTTGACCAAAGTGGCTGCTCTGGGTCCGGAGGAAGACAAGGGCCGGACAACCTCTGTTCTCCATCATTTTGCTTGCTCCTGCTCCTTTTGCTTACTTTCTTGGATGCTAACTTGATGGCCACTTTTAAAACTCATTATGGCATATCCCTGGCATGTTATATCAAGCATTCCAATCCTTCATCCAAGCATTCAATTGAGAACATACTCCATAACTTCTTTCCTTGCTCGTCTTCTCCAATTTTAGCTTCCTCAAACATGGCATCAAGGTCAAGTTATTTTACACCAATGCCTTCTTTATACCTGAAACATCATTCCTATACTTGAAATACAAATCTTTGTATACGAGCTTCATTGTATAGGACACATTTTCTTTTAGGTCATCACTTGAAAGCATCCATGATCCCTCATATTTGAAGTGCAAGTCTTTGTCAGCAAGTTTTATTCCATGAAATCCATCTTCAATCCTCATTTCATGGCATCCAAAATTGTCCAACCAATGCTAGGTTTCCTCCTTGATCACCATCATTCCCCTTCACCTCAAAAAGATTCGACCTCGAATCTCCAATTCCTACATTGAGAAGAGAATTGTTACTAATATAGACTAAAAGATGAATATAAAACTTACTAGGTAAAACCATGTTCTCAAGAACAAGGCATGTTTTCATCTTTCCTTGAAGCTATGCCATGAGAATATATGCCATACTTCTTCTTCATTCAATGGTGGCCGCAGTTCTTTGATTAGATGAACTTTCTTTCACTTACAATTAACTCAATAGAAAGGACAATATAGCCAATGATAAATAACCATTTTATGCACCAAGAACACAAAGCTCTTCCATTGATAACACAAATCAAAATCCCTAAAGGTCCATGACTCAATAATGCAAGATACATTTGATTCAAAAAATTTCCATTCAAGCACAATAAACGCCTTCCTTACCATAGCATAAACATGAAATCTATCAAAGACATCAAACACATGTATAAAATGAATAAAAAGATTTCTCTCACATATGTTAGAATTCATAGCCTCATAAAGAACGACAACATTGTACTCATTGAATGAGAGAAAATGTTTACAAAATCTCAACAAATATCCATTGATGGCACAAAACACAATCCATAACATCATATAATTCCATCCAACATGTCAAACAAAGATCAAACATATTGATATCATTAGCACGAAGATCCTTAACTTCCTTAAAGAATAACCTCCCATCATTATACGTCTCATCACAAGATTTCATAAAATATTCATCATCAATTATTTGAAGTCCTACAACATGCTTCTCAAACAAAAATAACGAGAATTTACTATCATTGTCATGACCCTCAGAGCCTTCTTCATGACAGTTGAGGCTCAACAATCTGTAGAACACATCGTGCAAAGAATACTCAAGAGAACATAAAGTACCTACTCTAGGATAATTATCATGATGATCATAAGCATCAACAAGTCTTCTAAGAATCACATAAATAAAAACATTCCTTTGAAAGCATAAATTCATTTCAAGATATACAACATCAAAAATTCACAATATTCTATCATCCAAGACAAACTTAGAAATCTCAATCATGTATAACCCAAAGATATGTCTCCTCATGAAAGTCAAACAATTCAAAACATAAGAATGTGTCTTCAAGTTCTTTCCATAAAACTCGACATTCAATAAGTCACACATAAAATTCTTAGGCATAAGCAAAGCATTTTCTCTGGGGAAAAGAATCATCATGCTTATAGAACTTATTATGCTCAACTTCTTCACATACACCAATCACGTTCCAATGATCATTTTCAATCACGTTTGACTCTTTCAAAAACTCAAAATCCATCATAGCCCTCACAAAACTCAATGGAGTATACAACTTATTTTTTCTAAACAAAGAATCATTATGCTCAAAAAATTCAGTAATTGCACCCTGTTTATAAACATCATAAACATTTCTCAAATCATACTTTCTCATATCAAACCTCTTTTCATGCTCAAAGTTCAACAATTTATCATCAAATGTAAAGATAAGAGCTTGATTAAGCCCAAAAATCTTGCAAACTAGACAGGTGAACACTAAGAATAGAATGGTTAATATTAGAAGTAGGAATAAAATCGCTTTATTCATCATGAAAGCCATATGCGGTCTTTGGCTCTCCAAAGCACACTCAATCTCTCATTCTTTTCACAATGACTCTCATCTTCTTCACTCAATCACACTTTTTTCTTTTCCATCATTTCTTTTCTTTCTTTTGCACTCTTCTTTTTTCTTTTCTCTCAAATTCATGTTCTTCCTCATGACTCTTTTCTCTCTCATTTTTCTCTCATTTTGTTTTCTCAATTCCTCAATTTCAACACTATCATTCAACAATGGCATTTCATAAGGCTTTGGAAGATCCATGCAAGTAAGTAACAACTTGCAAACCATATACTCACATGCCACATTGTCACAACTTCCGCTATCCTCAATTACACCACAAGGTCTCTCATAAACTTCATCTTTTACCAAAGATAGACTTCCCTTTTGTTCTTCATCACCTTTATCATCATTCTTTTGCATATCTTGAACCTTTCCTTCAAGGAGTTTCACATGATCATCAACTTCTTTCACTTCATTAGGACTCTCATGGACTTGCTCTTCTACAACACCCTCTTGAGTGGCCTTCACCTCTTGCTCCTTAAGTTTTGGCTACTTTTCCTTGTCATAACACTTTGCACTATGGTTGGTAAAGAAGTATCATAACTTGAGCTTCTATTGGATTTTTCATAGGTTGACTTCCTTTTCTTCAATTATTCTTCCAAAGTAATTGGACATATATGACATATGCTCAAGATTAGAATATTTTAGTAGCTCAACTCTTTCCCTAATCTCTCTATTCAAACCATTGAGAAATCTAACTATTATAATTTCTTCACTCTCTTTTATATGAACTCCCATTATTGCAACTTCCATTTTTTTATGATACTCATTCATATTCTTGGAACCTTGAGTAAGACTCCGTAGTCTTTCATCTTCACAATGCTTCCTTGTCACAAACCTCTCCTTCATTCTAATTTTCCTGTCTTCCCATGTAGAAATGGTTCGTTTCTGTGTATCAATGTGTACCTTCCATATCCTCTTCACTTTCATTCTCAATTGATTCCAATAAGTTAAGGGTAAAATCCTTAAGATTCTCAACAACTAACTTCATCTTCTCTTCTTCAAGTAGTTACGATAATCAAACACAAGATCAACTTTTTTTGCTCCAGAAAGGTAAGCTTCTAAGGTGGAATGGTCTTTTGTAGCTTCCAAAAATTCTATCAAGGCCTCCTTTTCTCCCATCTCTTGTTGGCCTCTCATCAACATGATAGTATGATAGTCATCATCATCATCATCATCATACCCTCTTGGTAGGTTTCCTTGATGAGTTTTTCTATTAACTCCTCAATGTGGCAAAAATATTTTACAAGAACTAGGTTGAGATTTTCCTCCTGTTCTTTCTAGTTGCACATGATTTTTAGGAGATTTAGATGGATGTTCTTCTATCCTTCTCTCAACATTATCAACACTTGTGTTCAAACCCTTCTCGTCTAATTCAAACTTTTGTTCAAATCCCTTGACATCTTCTCCATTCGTTCCATGAGAATAGCCAAACAAGTGTTCATGTCACTTCCTTCAACATGTGATGCTTGAGATGATAAATATGCACCTTTTGTCACAATTTACCTACAATAAGATACCAAGAAAATAAGGGAAATATGTTCCTCACTTGCTCTAGTGTATCTCACAATCAAATGGTTTTTTCTCACTTTAATGTGCTCACCCCCTTACTCCTTTTTCCACTCCCAATTACTCTTCTTCAAGTTCTTAAGAAAGTCAGGTGAGCAATGCAAGCAACTTCAAGCAAGAATGCCAAGCAATCCACACAACTCAATCAGCTAGTCAATAAACAAGAATCAAAGAAGTATAGTATCAAGAATTGGGTCAATGTTCAAGAAGACAATTCATCAAACACTTGGAGTCAAGGAAAATACAAAAGACTTTTCTTCAAGCATCTTGAAGTCAAAGAGCAAATGATTCTAAAGTTCAAAGTAATCAACAATTTCAGTACCCTTAATATCAATTTTATATAGGCAATAGGCAAATCAAACATAATTGATCATCAATTTAACTTCAATCCAACAATGGATCAAATATGTAATAGATATCAATCACAACTGAATGGATTTCAATAGAATTCACTCTTTTTTATTTTTCCAACTTTTCTTTCAATGATTTTCGTATTTTCTTTCAAGAACTTTTTTCTTTCTTTCCCTTGTTTTTGACTTTAGTCACAATTCTCATAGTACTAGGATCACAAGAAGATAACAAAGAAGATATGAGAAGAAGCAAATCACAAACAAAACATAAGATCATAGTTCTTAAGAAAATAAAGCATGCTCTTAAAACACATAGCACAAAGAAAACAAATAAAAATATGCAAATCTTAATGATGATAAACCTAGGCTTTGATACCAAAAGATGATGTGATCTTGAATTTGATTTTCGGCTCAACCTTCAAACACACCAACTTGAAAAAATTAAAAGACCCATCATAAAGGTTTAAGCTAGTTATATTGACCCTTTTTTTTTTGGCAAACATCAATCAATGTCTTCATTTGGAAGATAATTCAATACCTAGCCAAAGTGATTGAAAGCCCTAATTGAAGTTAATCAAGAACCTTATAAGCGATTCATTAGGAGCACTCAAGAGATCAAGTTTGATCCGAATTGGTTTCACTCAAAATTTGTTAATTAGTTCAAGGTTACAAGCCTTTAAGTAGGCTAAGAAACCCTATTATTTCTATTTTAGTTTGTCGGGAATTAAATATCTTATTTTTTAAAATAAAAAGATTTCTAATATAAACTCTCAATAACCATCTCCTATATTTAAGGATTTGCATCCCCTTGTATAATGTTCCCGCCACTAATTACACTAATGATGAGGATACACAAGTAACTTTAAGAAGGTCAAAAGCACTCCTTAATTTTTTTTTTGTTTTTTTTTTATCAAATCAAAATAGGACATTCAATTTTAGA
Organism: Parsonsia alboflavescens; assembly: GCA_028571225.1. Lineage (NCBI taxonomy): Eukaryota > Viridiplantae > Streptophyta > Magnoliopsida > Gentianales > Apocynaceae > Parsonsia > Parsonsia alboflavescens. The sequence goes on from JAOXNR010001712.1 coordinate 8,028, forward strand.
TGGAGAAAGCTAATATTATAACTCCTCAAGCTCATAATTTTCTAAATTAGTTTATGTCTTAAAGTAATTATAACACCAGTTACAGGTACATTTAAATTTCCATTAACAGTCAAAATAAGGATTTACCACTACTATCAACTAGCTACCTAAAATATATGTGATCTAATCCATATCATACCCAAACATATAAATTAAAACAAAGGTACCTGCTACTTGTGGAGAGCATCTGTTTGCTTTTGATGGGTAAAACGAGTACACCCCAAATAATTCGACCCAAATAAATTCAAGCACCGACTTGAATACTTAAGATCCGAATTACTACTAAGGGCGACCTCCTACCTACCGACCTCCTAGGTCACTAACCTTCAGCGAGCTAAGGAAGGTCTCTCTGGAACTCGAGCTGCGAACCAATGAGCTCCGACCTTTCTGGTAAATCTTCCATGCCATTATTGAATGACTCTAAACACAAGTCATGAGGTGATCTCAAATTTGAAGGAAGCTTTACTTCTTAAATCAAAAATCAAACACCCAATTTGAGATCCACCCAAGACTTCATACAAGAGGTTCAAGCAAGAACCATTGACCATCATGTGCCACAATATGATCTAATGGATTGAATTCCCAATGCAACTCAATTACCCTAGCCAAGTATTGAAGATCTCTACAGTCTCACTAAGAACCCTGGAAGAGCCATTAGATAAACACTCAAGAAAAGTTGTATTTAATCCAAAAGGATTCTCTTAATTGTTTGAAATGTGTTTGTCAAATAAGTTTTATTAGAAATTACAAATAGAGAACTATTTATAGTCTCATCACTAAGAAACCCTAGGAATGATTAGAGACTTGTTTAACCATCTAAACTAACTTAAAACATAAAGAAAAGTCATTAAAAACAAGTGGAATAGTCTAAAATAAGTCAAGATCGCATTGAGGCAAAACAGAGAGGGCTCTGTCCGGCACCTGATCCATTTGTGACCAGCACCGGATGCAGAGCCGGATTGCTGCTGGAAATTCTGGTAGCCATCCGGTGCAGGTTGGTACACTATAGAGAGCCAGATGGTGCCCTTTTGTGCCATCTAGTGCTTGCTCGTGCCATCTCCACGCCACACTCATTTTGCATCTTGCCAAGTTCTTCCCAAGCCTTCCAAGGCTCTCCAACTTCATTCCCAAAGCCCCCAAGGGCTTGTTCCTTGGTTGTACAATCCTCATTGAAGTCATCTATCATCCACAAGTTAAATCCCTTCCTTGGCTCTTCATTCTTTAATGGTTGTTCTTCAAAGGTAGTTGAGAAATCAAGCATCTCTTCTCTCTTTTGAACAAATCTGATCAACGCTTGCCTCAACTTGGATGCTCTAACTCTCGTAATCGGTCCAGAAGGTATCATAGGTGTCGGATCTCCATCATTCCCCTTCACTTTGAAAGGATTCGCCCTCGAATTGGCTTCTTCTACATCAAAAGGGCAAAGATCACTAACATTAAAAGTTGAACTCACATTATACTTACCTTGCAGATCCACTTTGTAAGTATTATCATTGATCTTCTCTATAACTTGAAAGGGTCCATCTTCCCTTGGCTCAAGCTTAGTCTTCTAGAGTGAAGAAATCTCTCCTTCCTTAAGTGAATACATACCCAAACAACAACATTGAATTTCATTTCCCTCCTTCCTTTGTTGTGCTCATTGGCATATCTTTGGGTTTGCATTTGGATGTTCTCCCTTGCCTTGGCATGTTCTTGATGATTTCAACCTTCCTTTTCCCATCTAAGCTATAAACTTCATTCAAGGGCAATGGGATCAAATCTAGAGATGTCAAAGGGATAAGTCCATAAACCAATTTAAAAGGAGAATAGTGAGTAGAAGAATGCACACATTTATTGTAAGGAAATTCAATGAAAGGTAAACATTCTTCCCAAGACCTCAAATTCTTTTTTATTATGGCTCTTAACAAGATTCCCAAAGTCCTATTTACCACCTCCATTTGGCCATCCATTTGAGGGTGACATGTAGTGGAAAAACACAATTTAGTTCCCAACAACCCCCAAAGCACCTTCCAAAAATAACTCAAAAATTTGGTATCCCTATCACTAACAATAGTTCTAGGAATTCCATACAATCTAACCACATCTTTGAAAAATAAGTTTGCAACATGATGAGCATCATCAACTTTTGAACAAGCAACAAAGTGTGCCATTTTAGAGAATCTATCTACAACCACAAGAATTGAATCCTTACCCGCCCTAGACCTAGGTAAGCCAAGCACAAAATAAATAGAAATATGTTCCCAAGGTGCATGAGGAATAGGTAAAGGCATGTAGAGACCACATGGTTTAATAGTAGACTTAGCCTTCTTACAAATAATGCATGTTTCACACACTTTAATTCATCCCTCTTCATGTGAGGCCAATGAAAATGCTCCTTAAGAATATCTAGAGTCTTGGAAGTGCAAAAATGTCCCATTAGGCTACCCCCATTCAACAACAAGCAATCTCCTTAATGAACATTTAAGCACACACAATTTATCTTCTCAAAATAGATAACCATCATGCAAATAATGCTTGTCATAAGCTCCCTTTCTACAAGCAACAAAGACATTTTTGAAATCATCATCCTCTCCATACAAGTCTTTAATAAATTCAAATCCAAGCAATTTATTAAAAATCAGAGGAGTTAGGAAGTTGTACCTCCTCAATAAAGCATCTGCTACAACATTTTCCTTACCTTGCTTGTATTGAATGATGCAGGGAAACATCTCTATGAATTCCACCCACTTTTCATGTCTTTTGCTTGGATTTGGTTTCCCCTTCAAGTACTTGAGGGCCTCATGGTCGGCATGGATAACAAATTCCCTTGGCCATAACTCTAATGACCTATCCAAAGCAAACAATTCTTTATCATAAGTAGAGTAATTCAAAGTAGCTCCGTGTAGCTTCTCACTAAAGTTGGCAATGGGTTTCTTTTCTTACATCAACACAGCCCCAATATCCACCCCCGAACCATCACATTAAATTTCAAACACCTTTGAAAAATCAGGTAAAGATACAATAGGAGCAGTAGCAAGTTTGGTTTTAAGTAATTGAAAAGCACCCTCTTGCTCACTTTCCCACCTGAACTTCACCTTAGACTTGATAATTTCAGTTAGGGGAGTTGCAACGGTACTAAAATTAGGCATAAACCTCCTATAAAATGATGTAAAACCATGAAAACTTCTCACCTCACTTGCACTCTTAGGTTTTGGCCAACCTGTAATGGCCCTTAACTTTTTGCCATCAACATGGATGCAATTAGATGACACAATATAACCAAGCAAAGTACCTTGAGGCAAACAAAATGAACATTTCATGAGATTAGCATAAAGCAATTCACTCCTAAGGATGTTAAAGACAACTCTCAAGTGACTAACATGCTCAAGTATACTCTTACTGGAAACCAAAATGGCATCAAAGTAAACTACCACAAATTTACCTATGCATTCTCTAGGAACATGATTCATTACTCTCATGAAAGTGCTAGGTGCATTTGTGAGACCAAAAGGCATGACATGCCATGTTTGGTCTTAAAAGCAGTTTTCCACTCATCCCCTTTGCTCATCCGAATTTGGTAGTAGCCACTTTTCAAGTCAATCTTAGAAAAACATATACTGCCACTTAGTTCATCAAGCATATCATCTAATCTAGGGATAGGAAAGAGATACTTTACAGTGATTTTATTGATTGATCGACAATCAACACACATTCTCCAACTCCCATCCCTCTTGGGCACAAGGAAGATGGTTACCGCACAAGGGCTCATGCTCTCCCTTATATAACCTTTGGAAAAAAGCTCCTCCACTTGTTTTTGTAGCTCCTTTGTCTCCTCAGGCAGCCTTGTTTTGTAATGGTGTCCCGGGCACCAAGTCTATTTGATGTTCAATCCCTCACAATGGAGGCAAAGCTTGAGGGAGCTCTTCCGGAAACACATCCTCAAATTCCTTCAAAAGGGAACAAACATCACTAGGAAGAGAAGAGTTAGTGTCATCATCAAAAGAGGTAGAATGTAAAGCATGTTTATACATAAGTAAGACCAATGGCTTGAAGCTCAAACATGCACTCTTCAACTCTTTTTCTTTTGCATAAAAACCCATTTTCTTTCCACTCTTCTTTTCTTCTTCACTCCTTTTCTTTTCACACTCATTTTGTTTTTCTTTTCGGTTCTTTCTTTTTTCCTCCCTTCTTATTCTTTCTTGTTTTTCCCTCATTTTCTCTCTTGTCTTTCTCCTCATAGAATTCTTTCATCCTCTCAAGAATTTTCTTTTGATCCATATAGGCTTCATAAGGCTTCAAGGCACTCAAGTGTATCTTTCTTCCTTCAAATTCCAAGGTATGCTTGTTCTTGTGGCCATCATAGGTCACCTTCCTATCATATTGTCGTGGCCTCCCAAGTAACAAGAGTGTAGCTTGCATAGGCACCACATCACATAGCACCTCATCTTGATATTTGCCCATAGAGAATGAGATCCTTACTTGCTTGCCAACCTTCACTTCACCACTATTTAGCCATTGTAGCTTGTATGGCTTTGGGTGGTCTAAGCAAGTTAACTTCATCTTCTCAACTAAGTAGGCACTTGTAACATTCACATAACTTTCACTATCCACAATGACACTACACCAATGTCCTTGTATCAAGCACCTTGAATGAAATAAATTCTCCCTTTGCAAGCCCTCTTCTTCACTAGCTTGAGTACTAAGTACTCTCCTAATCATATACATTTGTACACAATCCCCTTCATTATTATTGAACTCTTCTCCTTGTTCTTCTTCTTCAACCACAACCTCTTCTTCTTCACCCTCACTAGCAGATTCTACCACCATGCCTTTATAGTCCAAAATGATGTTTCTCTTGTTAGGACATTGGTTAGCATAGTGTCCCAAACCTTGACACTTGTGGCATTTACCATCCCTAGCCTTGAAAGGTGGTAATTGACCTTTCCCTTTGTCTACTTGTGGCCCTTTGTTCTCTAGGTACTTAGGCTTGAAGTCTTCCTCCCTAGGCGGGTATTTAGGCTTGAATCCTTCCTCCCTTGGTGGGTATTTGACGCAGTCGGAAACAAAATCTAAATATTCGTTCTTGTTCAGAAACTTACAAAACAAGAAACGAGAATAAAACCTGATCCAATTTTCCTTCTAATCAAACTTCAACGCAAGTAGTTAGAAGACGAAAATTAAAATCAAGCGAAAATGAATTTTTGAAGTAGTCGAAAATCGCAAAGCCAAAAAGAGGCAACTTTAATTCATCAAAACTGTCTCTTCCAGCTCTTAGGCATTCATCCTTATTTATAATAGTAGAAGTTCTATGTTCCTAATCAAACTAGGAAATAGAATCCAAGTCAACTACTAATAGCTAAGTAATGTGTTCCTAATCAGATTTGGAAATAAAAAATTAGGAAGAAAATAATAATAATAAAAAGTTTCTAAATAAAATTCTATCTAATTAAAGAAGTAAAATTATTAAACAATCCTAATCTTGGTCGTCTACTTGTACTGCATCAGACTCCCCCTCTTGAAGAGAGCTTGTCCTCAAGCTTGCGTGTCTCCATAGAAGCAAGAAAAATATTGCACATTGAACCCATTGGAGATATTGTAACCATCTGGTAGCTCGAGCTTGGTTCTCCAGGATCTGTTGTGTGGCTCGGTCACGCTCTTCCCTGCCACTACCCAACTTTTCCAAGATCGTAGCCACAGTTGGATCCATGTTTCTGCCTGACATCTCGGATCTTGGCTCTGATACTAACTGACGCAGTCGGAAACAGAATCTGAAGATTCATTCTTGTTCAGAAACTTACAAAACAAGAAACGAGAATAAAACCTGATCCAATTTTCCTTCTAATCAAACTCCAAAGCAAGTAGTTAGAAGAAGAAAATTAAAATCAAGCGAAAATGAATTTTTGAAGTAGTCGAAAATTGCAAAGTCGAAAAGAGGCAACTTTAATTCATCAAAATTGTCTCTTCCAGCTCTTAGGCATTCATCCTTATTTATAATAGTAGAAGTTCTATGCTCCTAATCAGACTAGGAAATAGAATCCAAGTAAACTACTAACAGCTAAGTAATGTGTTCCTAATCAGACTAGGAAATAAAAAATTAGGAAGAAAATAAAAATAAAAAAAAGTAACTTTCTAAATAAAATTCTATCTAATTAAAGAAGTAGAAATTATTAAAAAATCCTAATATTCCTCTTCTACTTGTACTGCATCAGTATTTAGGCTCCACTCCATCTTTCCTAGGCCAAGTAGTTGTGGGCTTAGTTTATGAATTTCCATAGTTATGTGAACTATAAGGCCTACCACTTGAACTCCTCTTGTTCTTCAATTGCCTCTCAATCCTTATGGTTGTGTCCACCACATCTTGAAGTAGGTGGAATTGGCATATTTCCACCTTGTCAACTATCTCTCCATTCAAGCCACGAAGAAATCTTGCAATGGTAGCTTCTTCATATTCCTCAATATTGATCCTCATCATGGCTACGTCCATCTCCTTGTAGTATTCATCTACTCCTTTGGAACCTTGATATAGAGTTTGAAGCTTTTGATAGAGTTCTCTATGGTAGTAGGCTGGAACAAATCTTTTCCTCATGATTGTTTTGAGATCATTCCATGATGCTATAGGTGGTTCACGGGCTCTCCCTTTGGTGATCGTCAATCATTCCCACCAAGAAAGTGCATAATCCAAAAATTCCACAATGGCTAGCTTGACCTTCTTAGCCTCCAGATAGTCATAACAATCAAATACATGCTCCACTTTACTTTCCCAAGTAAGATAGGCTTCCGGATCATGACCTCCTTTGAATGATGGAACACTTAACTTAATGGTTCCCATGCTAACATCCCTTCTTCTTGGTTCTTGGTACTCCACTTCTTGTTGTTGTTCCAAAGGTTCCTCTTCCTTATTGAGAGCATCCTCAAATTGATCTTGGAGTACCCTTCCTCTTTGTTGTCTTTTTTACACTTGTCCTCTTTGCATTTGTCCTCCCCTTCCTCGTCTTCCTTGTTGAATTGGGTTTCTTACTACTCGTTCGAGAGGTGTCTCAAAAGTATTCACCCTCTCCTCAACTCTATTAAGCTTTGTACCAAAATCTTTTCTCATTGATTCCATATCTTGTCTTAGGGATCCAAACTCTTGGGTCATTCAATGTAACACTTCATTAATAGAAGACAATGAAACATTGCCCTCCCCCATATTGAAGGCAATAGATGCACTTGTTCCTTCTCTTGACATGATTGTGCCTAAAAATCAAAGACACAAAAACTAGGAAATTTGTATACCCTCACAGTCCACTCTTGTTTTAGGCTTTTTCACACTCTAATGTGCTCACCCTCTTACACCTTTTACCTCTCTTAACTCTTCTTCAAGTTCTTAATGCAACTTCAAGAGTAGTTAATTACTAAACAAGGTAATCAATCAAACATCAAAAACTCAAAGTAAATAGTTCATATCTTGCAAAATATAAGATTCAAAGAAATAAGAGTTTCAAAGATAATGGTTAATGAACACAAGACAAATGATCAAACACTTAGACTTCAAGGAAAATAGATGAAAGGCATTTTATCAAACACCTTGAGGTCAAAGAGTTTGTGATCGAAAATTGATCAAATGTCCCAGTAACAATTTTTTAATACGAAAATGGGCAATTCAATATAGTATATCACAATTCAAGATCTACCCATCAATTTGATCAACATATCAATAGAATTCAACTTCAAATTTTGCACCTCAACTCAATTTTGAATTTTCTATAATTTTTTTTGACAGAGTTTTGTTTTTTTTTTTTTTTTTGAATTTCTGGTTTGGAGATCTTTGGTCTCTCTTTTTGTGTGCTTTTTGTTTTTGTAGAGATGGTAGAAGAAGTAGTTTCACCAAACAAATTGAATTGGCCTTGATTTTTGATCTTTGACACAATTCCACAAATCAAAATAGATCACAAGAAGGAAAACTAGGATTAATGTAAAGAACAAACACAAAAACACATAAGATTATAGGATTTCAACGAAACAACATGATAAGACACTTAAACAAGAAAGAGAAATTAAGATAGGAAAACCTCTTGATGAAAAACCTAAGCTCTGATACCGAAAAGATGATGTCATCTCAAATTTGAAGGAACCCTACTTCAATAAAAAAAATCAGACACCCAATTTGAGATCCACCCAAGACTTCATGCAAGAGGTTCAAGCTAGAACCATTCACCATAATGTCCCACAATAAATCAATGGATCGAATTCCCAATTCAACTCAATTACCTTAGCCAAGTGTTGAAGATCTCTAGAGTTTCACTAAGAACCCTAGAAGAGCCATTAAATGAACACTCAAGAAAAGTTGTATTTAATCCGAAAGGATTCTCTTAATAGTTTGAAATGTATTTGAAGAATAAGTTTTCTTGCAAATTACAAAATAGAAAACTATTTATAGTCTCGTCACTAAGAAACAAGGAATGATTAGAGACTTGTTTAACCATCTAAACTAGCTTAAAACAACAATAATAATAAAAAAGTCATTAAAAACTAGTAGAATCGTCTAAAACAAGTCAAGATCGCATTGAGGCAAAACAGAGAGGGCTCTGTCCGGTGCCTAATCCAATTGTGACCAGCACAGGATGCAAAGTTGGATTGCTACTGGAAATTCCAATAGCTATCCGGTGCTGCTGTCCAGCTCCAACTGGTACACTGTAGAGCACCGGATGGTGCTCCTTTGTGCCATCTGCAGCTTGCTTATGTCATCTCCGCGCCACACTCATTTTACACCTTGCCAACTTCTTCCCAAGCCTTCCAAGGCTCTCCAACTTCATTCCCAAAGCCCCCAAGGGCTTGTTCCTTGATTGTGCAATCCACATTGAAGTCTTCTATCATCCACAAGTTGAATTCCTTCCTTGGCTCTTCATTCTTTAATGGTTGTTCTTCAAAGATAGTTGAGAAATCAAGCATCTCTTCTCTCCTTTGAACAAATATGATCAATACTTGCCTCAACTTGAATGCTCTAACTCTCGTAATTGGTCCTGAAGGTATCATAGGTGTCGGATCTCCATCAAGTCATAAGCTTTGAAATCACTCATAACAGCCTTCGAAGCTCATCAAAGGGTCGCAAAGATGGTTTCTAAATCAAATAGCTAGCTTCTAGCTCATACACGAGAAACATTGATGGCAAGATGTCTTTCATTATGGAAACCCCACAAATAAAGGAACAATTGGTAAGATATGATCTCATAATTACCCTAAATGCCTACTTTAATGTAATTGAGATTCACTCAAACAAACCTTACCAAAATGGTAACTATTCGATATACAATATTTGATCAAACACGGATTAGAAGGGTGAGTTTTTTCAAATTTTTACTCTCATCGAATACTACTTAGGCATCAGAGTTATCCTCAGGGCGACAGGACACTCTGGTGATCTAATTTTCTTTGTGGTTGTGATTACAAAAACCATCATGATTTAGGGTGACCCGGAGGTTATTCCCGAGCTCCATGACTTCTGGCGCCGTCTGTGGGAAGGAACATTCTATGCAAAAGTTTTCTTTCATACACACGAAAAATAAATAGAAATTATGATGGACCGATCGCAACCAACACGAGTGTAGGCACCACACTGTGGTCAACCAGCAAGAAGAACAAAATTATGCACTGGGGAAGCATACCTGAAGATCCCGAGCGAAAACAACGATGATAATAATGCGGGACAAATTGATCAAGGAAGGCCACCAAGGCCATCACACTCAGGACCATCTCAGAGGAAAAAAAACTCATAAACCTCCTAAGCATAGGAGGGAAGAATAGAGATGTCAAAATCAGAATAATAACAGTAATGTCCCTAGACCACAGAGATCCAGGGGAAGTCGAGTCTCTGTTCCAGCCGACCTCTTTGAACTCAGGGTAATAGCTCTTGAAGGAATTTTGGGTAGAAGGGATTGCATATTGACCGGGCATACTCTAGTCCCATCTCGGAGGGAAACAAAACAACCCGAAGACCGAAGGAAATGGGGTACATAGCTCTCACGCTTTCAAAAGAGCCAGTGAAGACCATCAAAGAGCTGCAAACACTCCTCAAGAAATTGATCAAACTAGAGGAGATAGCAATTCAGAAAAAGATTTCTGGCTTCACTTCAACCACCAAAAAAAAAATCAAAGGAATACCTAAGAGCCCACAAACATCCAAGCGAGATAGGAAGGATTCACATTCAAGGGGGGGACCTTCAGATAAGAAGAGGAAGACAGTTCCCGATCCAATGACAACCCCCTTGACAGCCTCGCGAGCAGAAATCTTAGTGGTCATGGAAAAGAAAGGTCTCTTGAAGCCATCGAGACCTCTCAAAATCCCCTTGGCCAAGAGAAACTTGGTAAAATTCTGTCATTACCATAAGGACCAAGGCTATCTTATAGAGGACTGTTTCGACCTGAAACAAGAGATTGATAAAAGAAGGTCACTTGCAAGAGTTCTGGACAAAAATGTATTCCCGACAAATCCACCACTTGCAACAGCCAACTAGCAGCGACCACCAATCAGAGAGATCAACGCCATTGAAAGGAGGTCAAAATGAGCTCGCGAAGTAGATGCTAAACCCCTGACGGTATCATTCCAGATTGGAGAATTTTTAATATGAAAAATTCTAGGAGATATCGGAAGTGCCATGAATGTCCTATACAAAAGGGCATTCAATCAAATGGGGATAGACAAGAGCTCACTGCTAAAATTAGACACTGCATTGATTAGCTTCAGTGGCAGTACAGCCTATGTAGAGGGGATTCTACAAGTTCTAACTGTAGTTTATGAAAATGGCAAAGGAATAACAGAGATCATGGATTGGCTAGTTGTTAAAGCTCTAGGAACCTACAATGCAATTCTTGGAAGAAAAGGGGTCATGGACCTGAAGGCCAAAATTTCTTTACTAAGTAACTGCATTAGGATTCAGGTTAGGGACAGCTGGATTACCTTAGAAGGAGACAGAAATGTAGCCTCGGAATGCTACCTCACCGAAGGAGATGCTAAGACCACGGCAATGCTTTTGCAGGTCGATTTCATCAACCTTCCTAAGAAAAGTGACTATTCCAAAATCCAAATAGCCAACAAGGGAGAGAAAGTTTTTCTCAATTCAAAGTTCCCAAGGAAGAAGATAAAGATAGGTGAACTTTTACCTTCTAAGGTCAAAGGAAAGCTTGTTGACTCCTTCTAAGAGTATTTAAAGGTCTTTGTCTGGAGACCTACCGACCTCTAAGGCATTGATAAAGAGATAACAAAACACAAGGTCGGACTCAGACTAGGAATCAAGCCAGTGAAACAAAAGAAAAATCTTTGCTTTGAAAATGAATGAAGTCATAGCTCGAGAAGTCCAAGCTCTTCTTGATGCTAGAATCTTAAAAGAGGTCAGGTACCCAAAATGGCTTGCTAATCCAATGGTCATGCCAAAAACGGAAGGGACATGAAGGATGTGTGTAGATTTACACTAGACGTAATAAGTACTATCAGAAGGACTCATACCCACTTTCAAGCATTAACCAGATGGTTAATTTAACAACTGGATACCAAAGGCTTTGTTTCTTATTCACTTACAAAGGATATCATCAGATTCCTATAGGGCTGGAGGATATGGAAAAGACCTCATTGATAACTAAGGTCGAGACCTATTGTTATACCAAAATGCCTTTTGGCTTGAAGAATGCAGTGACAGAATTTCAACGAGCTATGCATATGGTCTTTAAGAAGCAACTCGGAAGAAACATTAAGGTCTACGTGGATGACATTGTAATCAAATCCAAGACCTCGGATGACTTCATTGATGACACAAGGGAGACTTTTCAAAATTAAAAGCTGCTCACATGAAACTCAATCCTGAAAAGTGCATTTTTGGAGTTTCAGTAGGAAAATTCTTAGGCTTTATGATATAAGAGCTAGGCATCATGCAAACAATAATAAGATAAAGGCTCTTCTAGACATGGAACCTCCTAAAAGCATTAAAGAATTCCAGAGTGTAACAGGGAAGATGGTAGTATTGAGTCATTTCATCGGCAGGATAGATGATAAAGGAGAGAAGTTTTACTATGTCCTGAAGAAGCCCAAGGATTTCTAGTAGACAGAGGATTGTCAAACAGCTTTCATAAACCTAAAAGAATTCCTGGGAAGATCTCCACTGCTTGTTTCGCTGAGGCCAGGGGAAGAGCTTCTGATGTATTTAATTGCAACCGAGAATGCAATTAGTTAGTTACTCTTAGTAGAAAGGTCAAGTTTGCAATTTCTAGTGTATTACTTAAGTCGATTACTGCAAGGTCCTGAAATTAGATATTCAAACCTCGAGAAGTTTCTGTAAATCATTTTTGTGGCATCAAGGAAGCTTAAGCCTTATTTTGAAGCTTACCCAATCAGAGTATTGACCAATTTACCATTGAAGCAAGCTTTAGCAAAACCCTAGCTGTCAGGTAGGATGATGAAGTGGTCGTTCGAACTCTGAGAGCATCAAATTGATTTCGAACAGAGGAAAGCCATCAAAGTCCAAGCTTTCTCGGACTTCATGGAAGAATGTACGAGAGTTCCATTAGAGTTCACTTAAACTTGTGAAACTAAAGTATGGACCATATACATAGATGGTTCCACCGAGCTTCTGATGTATTTAACTGCAACCGAGAAAGCAATTAGCTCGGTACTCTTAGTAGAAAGTTCAGGTTTGCAATTTCTAGTGTATTACTTAAGTCGATTACTGCAAGGTCCTGAAATTAGATATTCAGACCTCGAGAAGTTTTTGTACCTCATTATTATGACATCAAGGAAGGTTAAGCCTTATTTTGAAGCTTACCAGATCAGAGTATTGACCAATTTACCATTAAAGCAAGCTCTAACAAGACCCAAGCTGTCAAGCAGGACGATGAAGTGGTCGTTTGAACTCTCAAGGCATCAAATTGATTTTGAACTGAGGAAAGCCATCAAAGTTCAAGCTCTCTCAGACTTCGCGGAAGAATGTATAAGAGTTCCAATGGAGTTCACTAAAACTTGTGAAACTAACGTATGGACCATATATGGTTCCACCGAAGAGGAAAATTCAAGTGTGGGAGTTTTATTGATCAGCCCTGAGGGAGTGAGAATCCCTTACTCTATGAAATATAGCTTCCCAACCTCGAATAATGAGTTTGAATATGAAACTCACGTAGCAGGTCTAAGACTCATAAGAGCTTTAAAAATGCAAAACCCTACTCACAAGTTATAGTCAGGCAGGTCACTGGAGCCTACGAGGCTATGGAAGAAAACATGATTAAATATCTCAAACAAGTAACAGACGTAACATCAAAACTTGAATACTTCCTCATTGAACAACCTAAAGAGCAAGATTTAGAGGCTGATACACTAACTAAGGTCTACGAGAGCTCGTAGGCACCAAAGTCTTGCTGTTGGTTGAGCAGCTATACTCTCCAAGCATAAACCAAGTGGAAAACTTGGTCATAGAGGACCAAGCAGACTAGAGGTATCCCATTTAAAAATTCATCAAAGATGGCGAGCTCCCAAGAAATGCCAAAGAAGCTCGCCAAATTCGAAGATGGGCACCTCGCTATTTTCTAATAGGAGATGATGAAGTGTCCAAGAGGATGTACACAGCCACTACTCAAATGCTTAAGCAAGGGAGGAGGAGAATATGTCATTGAAAAGGATATACAGTGGAATATGTGGATCACACATTGGAGCTAAAACCATGGCGAAGAAGGTACGAGGACTGGTTATTATTGGCCTTCGATGGTCTTGGATATTGAGAGGGTCATACAAAGATGCACGAGCTGCCAAATGCATGCTAATAAGTCACATGTACCCCCAACAAGGTATCAATCTATCAACATATCGGTTCCGCTTGATATCTAGGGGATCGACATACTAGGACCTTTTCCTAAAGGAGTGCGGGGTGTTCAATTCTTTATATTAGCTGTAGAATACTTCACCAGATGGGTTGAAGTGAAACCAACGACAATTATTTCTTCCAAAAGTGCAGTATTTCGTCTGGAGAAATATTGTATGCAGATTTGGAATTCCACAAACAATCATCTCAGACAATGAAATTAAATTAAGGGTGATCCCTTTAAAACCCTTTGTGAAAATTTGAACATAGAACAGAGATTAACCTCAGTAGCTCATCCTCAAGCGAATGGACTTGCCAAGGTCATTAACAGAACAATTCTGGAAGGTCTCAAGAAAAGTCTCACCGAACTCAAGAAGGGAGGTCGGAAATCTTCTTGGACAAAAGAAATTCCAAGTATCCTATGGGCTTATAGAACTATACCTAGAAAAGCTACTGGAGAAACACCTTTTAGTTTATGTTTTGGTGCAAAAGTTGTAATGCCAGTGGAGGTCGGAATGCAATCATTGAGATTAATTGAATACAATTCAGTCTTAAATGAGGGGGAGAGACGGGCAAACCTAAACCTCCTTGAAGAAGTCAGAAATAAAGCTATAGAAGTTGACAAAAGCTACAAAATATAGGCCACAAATTTTTTCAACAAAAAAGTCAAAGAAAAACACTTTACAGTTGGAAAAATGGTTCTTAAACGGTCAGATGTTGGAAGGTATGGACAATTAACAAAGTTTCAAGAGAGCTGGGAAGGACCTTGTATAGTTCAAGGAGTTAACATGGTGGAAGTTACACGCTCACTGATATCAAAGAAAGATACTTTATGAGGCCTTGGAACATTTTTCATCTAAAGAAATTCTATGCATAAGGCTTACAGAGCTACATAAGCTCATTGATCAGCCCTAGTGCCCTATTCAAAAGTTGTAAAGACACGTTGATTATCCTTAGCGGCCTACTCAATTCCCAGTCCTATAATGTCATTTTGAATCCCAAAAACTCTATTTAAGTGCTAGATTCACAAGCTTGCTATAGTCCGGAAAGACATCATTTCTATCCCACTTATGTGAGTTCTGTCAATTTTCTATTGCAACGGTATCCGTACAAGCAATTCCAACACATATCAAGGCAAAGAAAAATTCATGGATATGGGAAAAGAGGGCACAAATAGACCTCAAATGAAACTGAATATATAAAATAAATAGGAAACTGGGCTCAAAAATTGAGCATTGTAGCTATTAAATATAAAACAAGAAGAAAAAATGCATCACAAAAGCTTTCAAAAAATAATAAATAAATAAATAAAGACCTATTCTATTACATATTAGTGTTTCTTTTCTCTAGGAACTTCTTGCGAGCTTGGGGGGCCCTCGTCTTCCGCAACCTTCTCTTTGTCATGGATGCTCAATGGACCTACAGGATAATCAATAATAGTCTCAATGCGAGTTCCACCTAGGGAAAGATGAATAGCTCGGGTAAGATCAAGTGCTTTATTAAAATCAATGGGCATAGGGCGAAAGGGATAATATATAAGTCTTCATAACTATGGATGATCTTACCTAAAGGAGCAGAAACCGCAAGAGGAATAACATCATTGACCCCTCTTGGCTGTCGTGCCAACCTCGGTTTGCTCCTTAGCGGCCTACCCTTGGAGTCTTGTACTCTACTTCTTATGCTCCCAAGGAAGAAGGACTACTGCATTCGGGTGGTATAACCCATCATGAACAGCCTTGTCAGTCTTGAGGTCACCATTGAGCTCGCGGAGTCCATTGATCACATCAACATACAACCCGAAAAATTGAGGTTGCAAAATGGACTCCATGTAAGTTTGGAAAAAAGGAATCTCATCGAGCTTGGACAATGAGAGACTACCATCCTCCTCACAGATGGCGTTGTTATCCTCCAACTGGGCTTTGAGCTCATGGATGCTATTATTATGCTGCTTGCTCAATTGAATTGGCTGGTCACTCTTTCTCACAGCTTTGTCAAGAGTTGCATCCGTTATCAAATTCTCCGCCATGACTTCAAAATGCTCTTATTGCATTCCTTCAGGAGACCGCTCAAGGCCACATAAGAAGCATTTACTCGCTCAAAGGGCAAGCACTTCTTTCTCTTTCTCCATACGAGCTTTGTCATCTTGGAGATTAGTGATCAGAGCAAAAGGTTCCTTGTATTTTCTTTCTCTTTCTGATTGCCTCCTCAACCGCTCACCCAAAAAGACATGGCTCTAAAAGAATATATATATATATATGTGTGTGTGTGTGTGTGTGTGTGTGTGTGTGTGTGTGTGTGTGTGTATTAAACATGAAAATTAAAACACAAAAGTGGTTATGAAAGAAGTATGTAGAAGTGAAAGAAGCTTACAGAGAAGTGAAGGGAAGCAGAATATTTATCCAGAACGGCATTAGTGAGCTATTTGCAAATTTCCTTATCAATGGGGGGTACACACTCCATCAAAAATGATTGAGAGTGTGGCCACTAGAACAAGGAGTCAAAGGACACCATGGGAAAGTTGGGAACCCACCTAGTGGTTCCTTTAGCAGGATGAGAGGCCAACGATAAGTTACTCAACCTCTTCGCTTCAGCGACCTCCTCAGTGGCACAACCACTAAACTCTATCCCCTGTTTGGAGGTTGCTAGAGCCTTAACCTTCCTAGAAGAAACTGCAGGAAGGCCCTTAAGGGATCTTGGGGAAAGAGAATCGGAGATGGTGATTTTAGTAGGTCGCCCGGAAGCACGAAAAGCAGTTTCTTCCATGTTTCTCTTGGCAACGTGTCTTGTCATCCCCACCATGGTAACTTTTTTCATCTAAAGCCACCAAGACCTCTCAAAACTACTCTGGCCAAGAGAGACATGGCAAAGTTCTACCACTATCATAGGGATCATGGCCATCCAATATAGTCTTGAGTTATATTCACGGTTTTGTTGTGGTTGTGTAAGGAGATTCATCCTTTAAAAGGTTAATTCGATTTATATTTATGAATTTCTTGCTCCTGTAGTAAACTACATGCTCTGATTTATTTCTCAAGAGTTTTCTTGTCTTTTAAATCCCAAAAATTTGATTATTGATCATTATTAGTTTGAGTTATAGGATGATTGGTGTGTGTTTGATGATCTGTGATGATTATTAAAGGTGGAGGGTGTGTGATTATAGCAAGTTGAGGAGACTATAGTTTTCTCTTCTTCTATTATCTGATGGTAATGATTCAGACCGCAAGTTATATCATAAACTGTGGTTTGATGAGGTTATTTATGCTTTCTGGGAGTTTAATTGGTGGTTAGAAATATGGTTGTGAATGGGGAAATAGAAGTAGTAGCTGGAGTCCTTGATTTCTTTCCTTTGTTTTGCTTCAGTACCACAGGTAACTTTATTTCTTCTATGCTTGACAATTTGGGTGTGAATATAGATTCGTAACTTTGTGATGAATCTGGGTGGCTGAACCTTGTAATTGTGATTTGGGAGTTTTAATGAGCATAAGAGTTATGGTTTTTGGGAATTTGAGTGATGGTTGGAAGTTCATTCCGCAATTCAAGTTTGAGTGTGTAGATTTCAGACTCGGGTTATAACTCAACTAGCTGTGTAACACCTCAAATGTCCAGATCAATTAATGTTTTAGTTGTTATGAACCATTTCTATTGCCTTTTTTCCGTCAATTCCTGGTGGGGTATGCCACTGGATTTTGGGATTTTACATGGGCAATTGGATTACATTCGAGTGCCTAAAGTCACCCGTCACCTTAGGGACTGAAATGGGGAAAAGTTCCTGGGAAATAGAAACAACGAGTATTTGTAAGCAAAAGCTTTGTACGTAGAGGTATCAGAATGGGCTTGAATCCATGGGGCCCGTAGACCCCTATATATATGGATTGAATTAGCTGGCCTATTTAAAATTTTGCCTTCTTGGGCTAGGGCGGGGTTAGCCCACAGGACTAAATAGACTTTTGAAAATTTTGAAATCTATCCTTTACAAACCATTTTCTGTCTTTTATTCAATTCAATTATCATCCCAACCAAAAACCCTCGTTCTCCTTGTTATCTACTAAAAGCCATCAGCAACACCTCCCTCTCCACTTCAATCTCCTACGGCCTCCATATCATCATCGTCGCCGCCGCCGCTACCGTCACCACCGGGATCCGGGATTTTTTCATCCAATTACTGGATTCCTGTCCCCAATTCCTCAATACCCTCAACGAATTGTTGAAGAACTTAGTTTCAAGACTCTATCTGTGGCTAATCGCGAAGGATCGTGCTAGTCAAGCTAGCCAAAAGGAGGATTCTGCTTCTGCTTGAGCTACCTGAGTTGACGGCAAAAGAAGCAATTGGGAGGGAAGAGTCCAAGCTATTCATACTAGCTTTAGCTTTGAGCAAGAGAAGATTCCTGAGTATCATCATCTTTTTGTTTGGAAAAATGCGAAAAATTGGGAAAGAGAAATATTTGGCTTCTCCTTCTCTGGGTGGATGCAGGGCTGACGAATGGTCTATTTGAAGCTTCGGATTTTTAGTTTTCTAGAAGGGAGACAGAAGGACCAAAGGGAAAACAAATGTATCACGTGGGAGGAAGATCCAAATTAAAGAATAAAGGTTTAATGGACCCCCCGACCCGATTCCTCTCATGCATCTCACTCCCACCTCACATGGCTTAAACAGACCTATATACAGTCCGATTCCCCCTCTCCGGTTGCTTTCATACCAACAGTATCTGTTGCGGCGGCGCCATAGGACGTAGAATATTTCTGCAAACAGAGTCACTAATGAGACTATGAAGATTACGATTAGAACTGTGGCAAGCTTGCTGGTCATGGTCCTTCTCAGCCAGTGTGGGTAATTGAATTTTTTGTGTTTGTTTTATTTTAACTGTGTAGGGTTTGTACTTTGGAATATATGGGGTCGATGGACTTAATATATCTAATCCCTTTAAAATTAGACCTAAACTCCTATCCGACTCATTTAGAGTAGATTGAGATTAGGATGGGTTGATTGGCCAATATTGACAGGCCTATTTGTATGCTTGTTGGCCTTTTGCCAATAACCCCTTTTTTCTTTTTTCATATATACGAAACCTAGAAGAAAACATTGCAACCATTATCTAACTATATTTCACAGCTACAATTCAATGTTTTCAATTAGTATTAAATGGACATTATGACCTTTGCATTTTCCTATCTGAACTCTTGTTTTATCTCAACTCACTACTTTAACTATGAAATATGAATATTTATATTTTTTATAACCATGAAGTCATCTGTGGCTTTGATGGTCTATACAAATATACTTTTATAAGCCAATTAGATTCTTAATTGAACAAGCCATTTAAACAATTACATACCTAGAGTTTCATTTGCTTCCTTTTTCTTACCAACCAACAAGTCCTTATTTCTCTCATTTTGAGTGACAAGCTAAGCTTATATCCTGTGCGTGCAACTTAAGTTCTCCAGGAATTTTGGCTATGGCATAAAGTCTTCAATTATTATTATTATTATTATTAATTTAAGTTCAAGACAAGGACATTAGAATTTAAGCAAACCCTAAATTCTAGACTATATTTTTATGTTTGATGGGTAAAACGGATACGATCCGAATAAGTCAATATAAACGGGTAGGACCTGGATGAAAGTCCATCCAAATTGGCCAATGGTCCTATGCCTCCAATAAATGAAAGTTTGACTCACGAAATCAATGAGAAAAGATGGGCGGCAACTCTCTACCACCAGCCTCCCAGGTCAGCGACCTCCTAAATGAGCTCGAGCAAAACTCTTGCCAGACCTTGACCTCAACCTAGCAAGCTTCGATCCAACTTATAAATCTTCCATGCCACGACCAAAGGTGGATGCCTCCTAATCACTCCCACGAGCCAAGGATCACTCGGTGTGACCTCACCAGAAGAGATGTTCAAGACACTTAGCATCCACGGGGAGGTGACGAAGTTGGTCTAAAGGTCAGTTAGCGAGTTTCTAGCTCTCAATCAGAGACATGAATGGCAAGATCTTTCATGCTAGGGAAACTCAACAATTCTAGCAACAATTGGCGGAATTCAACAAAATCCTACAGTTATCCTAATTGCCTACAGTTATGTAATGCAGAGCTACAATTGAGGAGGTACCTGATTTTCTCTTTCACTACTTAATCAAAAACACACAATTAGTCTAAGGACAGGCAACTAAGGCATCCTAAACAGGATAGTTTTCTTAGAACAATCTTTACCCTCGGTTATCTCTCAGAATATTAACTTAGGCATCGGAGCTCTTCCCTAGGCGATAGTCCCCTCTAGTGACCCTTTCCTTCTTTTCTCAGGCTACTAATCGCAAAGCTTCATCAGGATCTGTGGGGTGACCCAATGTTCAATTTCGAACCCCCATCACTTCTGGTGTCGTCTGTGGGAACTTGAAACAAAAAGCTCAACCTTTTTCTCCTATACGAACAAATAAAAACAGTCATGATAACTCAGTCTCAAGCTTCACATGTTCAACTGCCACACCGTGGCAGACCTCCTACCAGAACATAATTGTGCACTGGTGAAACAGTGTCCGAAATGCCACCTCCGACACAGCTAAATAACAATGATCCTGGCCCTGTCAAACGACAGGATCAACAATAGCCAGCTCAGTCTCCCGGAGGGCCCTGGCGAACCTTCCACCTGCACAAGAAGGGCCCGAGTAGGCACATCTAGATCCTATTTCCAATAGCAATGATCTCAGGCCATAGAGGTCTAGGAGGACACGGATATCAGTTTCAACATTGCTCCTGGAACGTATAGTAGCGGCTCTAGAAAGAGTGTCCAGTAGACCATACTACATATCTACTGGACGCACTCCGGAGCCTTCCCGGAGAGATTCACGGCCACCCAGAGGCCCAACTGGACACACCTAGCCAAACCGGCTTTAGCCTTCAAAGGCGAAGACCGACCCCCTGCACAACAATGCAAGATGGGAAACAGGTCAAGAAGAAGAGAGGTCACGGAGAGGAGAACTCAGCCTGTGACCGACCTCAGAGAAACCCTCAACAATGGAATGGGGTACGACTTGAGAAACAAGCTCAATCGAGCAGCAATCTCAGGGAGTCAAAGATAGGATACAGGCCTTGAAGAACAGGGGAGCTCACTACGAACTCCTCTTGGAGCAAGGATGCCTGCTCATTGTAGCCTGATTGAAATGATAGGTGAAAATGCTGGAAGGGTAGTCCCCAATCCACTAAGGAGAGCAACTCCCCCTGCCAATCAAGAGTTGCAGAACACTATGGACCTTGCCAAGCCTTCGTCGTTTGTCCACAGCATGCGAACCGCCAGGATGCCACCAAGCTTCAAAGATCCATAACTGGAGAAAAAATATGATGGTACGGGGGAACCTCAACAGCACATTGATGAGTATATCTCCTATATGGAGATGTACGAGCACCCCAACCACGTCAAGTGCAGAGCCTTTCGATTGACACTTCTTGGTTCCATGGCATTCCTAAAGCAAGTATCTCGAGCTAGACACGGCTAAAGGAGATGTTTCTGAAGAACTATCAAAGTAGCACAAGGTGCAAAAAAGATATCAACAATCTCTTCCTCATAAAGTAGAAGGTTAATGAGAGCACCCGAAGCTACTACAGTCGTTTCAAAGATAAAGCAATGGAGATTAAGTAGAAAAATGATGCCATCTACATCACTGCCTTCAAGCAAGGGTTGCAAAAGGGTACGTAGCCCTCAAACTAGCCGAGGAGCCAATAAAAACAATCAAGGAGCTACAGATGCTCCTAGAAAAACTGATTAAGGCTGAGGAAATAGCGGTCCAGAAGAAGATCCTTGGCTTCACCTTAGCTACTGAAAGAGACAACAGAGGACATCCAAAAAGTTGTCAAAAATCAAAACGGGATAGGAAAGACCCTCGCTCGAGAGGAAGGGCCTAAGAAAAAAGGAGAAAGACCATCCCCGACCTCGTGACCACTTCTCGCAAAATGTCACGAGTAGAAATCATGGCGGCCATGGAGAAAGGTCTCCTGAAGCAACCCATGCCTCTCAAGAATCTGTGGCCAAAAGAGATACAGCAAAATTTTACCACTACCACAAGGCTCAAGGTCACCTTATGGCGGATTGCTTCGACCTCAAACGTGAGATTGAAAGGCTAATAAAAGAGGGCCACTTGCAAGAATTTTTGGCCAAGAATGCGGGCCAAGAATTTTTGGTCGGAGACACCTGGATTGTTCTTGAAGGAGATAGACAAGCCGCTGCCAAATGTTACCTAGCTAAGGGTAATGAGGAAAGCTCGCCAGAGTTCAAACAGGAGGAATGCATTGACCTCCCGAAAGAGGACGACCACCTCTGAATCTAGGCAGCAGGTAGAGGAGAGAAAGTCTTCCTCAACCCCAAATTCCTTGAGAAAGGGAGCAAAATTGGAGAGCTCTTACCTCCAAGAATCAAAGAGAAGCTGGTAAATTCCCTTGAAAAGAACTTTAAGGTCTTCGCCTGGCAACCCAGTGACCTTGAAGGGGTTGATCGAACAATTGCTAAACATAGGGTCGGGCTCAAGCCAAGATTCAAACCGGTGAAACAAAATAAGAGGACCTTCACCACTTAGCGCAATGAGGTCATAGCTGGAGAAGTCCATGCTCTTCTTGACGTTGGAATTCTGAAAAAAATGGTATACCCTGAATGACTAGCCAACCCAGTTGTAGTCCCGAAGAAAGAAGGGACATGGAGGATGTGTGTGGACTTCACCACACTCAACAAGTATTGCTAGAAGGACTCCAATCCTTTTCCCAGCATAGACTAGATGGTGGACTCCGCAGCTGAGTACTAGTGGCTGTGTTTTCTAGACGCTTACAAAAAGTACCACTAAATCCCGATGGCCATTGAGGACATGGAGAAGACCTCCTTCATCATAAAGGTCAAGACCTATTACTACACCAAGATGCCCTTTGGCCTGAAGAACGTGGGAGCCAAATTCTAGCGTGCAATGCACAAAGTTTTCAAGAAACAACTTAGGCGGAACAATGAGGTCTATGGATGACATAGTGATCAAGTCCAAGACCTCAGAGGAGTTTATTGAAGACATCAGCGAAACTTTTTGGACCCTGAAAGCTGCTTACATGAAGCTTAATCAGGAGAAGTGCACCTTCGGAGTTTCATCAGGAAAACTCCTTGGTTTCATGATCTCGGAGAGTGGCATTGTTGCCAACACAAACAAGATCAAATCTCTGATAGATATGGAACAACCCAGAAACCTCAAGGAGGTACAGAGCTTGGCAAGAAAAATGGCGACGTAGGGGCACTTTATTAACAAAATGGCAGACAAAGGGGAGAAATTCTATGGTGCTATAAAGAAACCAAAGGACTTCTTCCAATGGACCGAAGACTGCCAGGTCACATTCGTTAGGTTGAAAGATTTCCTAGGAAATCCTCCTCAACTTGTCCCTCTGAGGTGAAGACATCTGCATTTACCTGATTGCAACAAAGAAGGCGGTTAGCTCAAGCCTATTAGTCGAAAGATCAGGTCAGCAATTCTTTGTTTACTCTGTTAGTCATTTACTCCGAGGTCCAGAGGCTAGATATTTGGACCTCGAGAAGTTCTTGTACCTCATCATTATTACTTCAAGGAAACTAAAGCCATATTTTGAAGCTTACCCAATAAGAGTCTTAACCAACCTACCATTGAAACAAGCTCTAGCAAAGCCTGAACTATCAGGCAGAACAATAAATTGGGTCTCTCGAGCTCTCAGGATATCAAATCCAATTTAAGCCATGGAAGGCCATCAAAGCTCAAGCTCTCTCAAACTTCATAAAAGAGTGTACCAGAGTTCCACTGGAGCTCGCCAGCAATTGTGAAGACAGTATCTGAACCATGTACACAGATGGTTCCACGGAGAAAGAAAATTCAGGTGTGGGAATTGTGCTGATCAACCCTGAGGGAGTGAGAATCCCTTGCTCTGTGATGTACAACTTCCCAACCTTGAATAACGAATCCGAGTATGAAGCTCTCTTAGCAGGTCTAAGGCTTATAAGAGCTCTCAAAGTGCAGAGCTCTCTTAGCCAGCCATGTCGCTGGAGAATACGAAGCAAGGGAAGACAACATAATCAAATATCTCAAAAGAGTAAGGGATATAGTGTCTAAGCTTGACTACTTCCTCATCGAACAAATTACCAAAGAACAGAATTCAGAAGCAGACAAACTGACCAAAGTATATCAAGAGGTAGTTGGAACAATTACACTCTCCCAGCATAGCTCAAGAGAAGAATATGGTTATTGAGGATCAGTCAGACTGGAGATATCCAATCTACAGAGTCCTCAAACATGGCGACCTCTCGCAAGACCCAAAAGAAGCCCGCCAAGTGCGAAGATGGGCACCTCACTATGTCCTAATAGGAGATGGCGAGGTATATAGAAGATCATACACTTGGGCACTGCTCAGATGCTTAATCAAGGGAGAAGGACAATATATCATTGAAGAGGTACACAGAGGAATATGTCGATCACACATAGGGGCTAAAACTACTACTAAGAAAATCCTGAGGACAGGATATTATTGACCCTCGATGGTTTCAGAAGTTGATGAGGTCATACATAAATGCACGAGCTGTCAATTACACGAGAACAAATCACACCTACCACCTACGAAGCAAGAGTCAATCAATACATCAGTGCCTTTCGATATACGGGGCATTGATATCCTGGGACCCTTCCCGAAAGGAATGGAGGGTGTGAAGTTCCTCATCGTTGTAGTGGAATATTTCACCCGATGGGTTGAATCAGAACCAATGGCAATAATCTCATTGCCAAAAGTCCAATCGTTCGTATGGAGGAACATTGTGTGCAGAATTGGCATTCCTTGAGCTATCATATCAGACAATGGTTGACAATTCATTGGCGACCCATTCAAGACCCTCTGCAAAAATCTCAACATTGAACAGAGGTTGACCTTTGTAGCTCATCCCCAAGCTAATGGCTTAGCTAAGGTCTAAAAAGGACCATCCTGGAAGGACTTAAGAAGAGACTCACTGAGCTTGAGAAAGAAGATCACAATACTAACTGGCCAGATGAGATCAGAAGCATACTATGGGCATACAGAACCACACCAAGAAACGGCTATTGGAGATACACCATTTAGTTTGTGCTTTGGAGAAAGGCGGTAATGCCAGTTGAAGTTAAAATTACGTCTTTAAGACTGACCAAATACGATTCAGTCTTAAAAGAGGGGCAGAGAAGAGCAGAACTCGACCTCCTCGAAGAGGTCAAGAAAGCAATGGAAGCAGATAGAACTTACAAAAGGTGCGTAACAAATTTTTTCAACAAAAGAGTGAAAGAAAGACATTTCACAGTTTGAGAAATGGTCCTCAAAAGATCAGATGTTGGCAAACAAGGGCAACTGACCAAGGTGCAAGAAAGCTGGGAAGGACCTTACATAATCCAAGAGGTACACAAAGGAGGGAACAACAAGCTCGCTGACCTTGAAGGAAGACAACTAATAAGGCCATGGAATGCTTGCCATCTAAAGAAGTTCTAAGCCTAAAGGTCATCTAAGACATGGCAGAAATCATTGAATTGTCAATTGAGCTCAAAAAAAAGGGTTGAAAGGACCTTGCCAAACATGACAGCGACCTCAACAATTCTGAATCAACAAAGCACAGTTTTAAAGCTAAGTTTTTTAAGACTTATGTGGATATTATGCCTATGTTATTTTCCTTAGTGCCAAATAAGGTCAAATACATTGGGAAATTACTGAAAAAATTGCAAATAAAATGCATGTATAAAAGCTCAAGGCATTGGCAGAAAGAATGGAGCAATCATGTATAAAAAAAAAAACAAAAAGCCACAAACAGACCTCTATAGACCATTCAATACATGACTGCGATTCTTTATGCGGAAAATAAAGAGGTCCAATTCTATTACAAAATCTCCTTGGTTGACTACGAGGGCGAGTAGGACCTCGAGCTCGAGATCTCTATTGATGAGCCTGGAGAAGGACTCCTGAGCATCTCGACCATCTTAGCACTATGCCGAGTCCTTTGAGCCATGGACGGAACTTCCCTGTCATGGCTCGGCCCTGCCCCGTCATGGCCTGGTCCGCTTCCGCTCCTCTTCCACCCTAGCCTAGCCCTCCTCTGCCCCGTCGGGAAGTAGCCCAAGTCCTACGACCTCCCCGGCTCGGGAGGACAGAAGGCCCAACAGGAGCCTCAAGGATCGGAGTCGGAGTAGATTCCACAGGATGACGAAACCTTCGGGAGATTAGCAGCACCTGGTCCAAAGAACCACTCAGCTCCTGGTTTGTTGACGTTAGTCCCAAAGAGCTAGTAGGCATCCCTTAGCATTGTCAAAAAGAAAAGAGAAAACCATTGGGGCAAAAAAAAAAAAAAAATTAAGTTCAGGAGAGTTGCTTATTGGAATAGGTAATCCTCAGGCCCATCCTGACCGTAGGGAAGGACCTCAGCCAAACCAAGAAAGTGACCCAACCTTGGGCCAGTTGGAAAGAGTTAACGCCAGCAGGAAGTCCCTATGCTACCTTAAACCGAAGGGCGGGAAGGAAAGCTCGTTGTAGAAGATCCGGTTCATATTCCAATCCAGATACCTCTCCACAAGGCTAGGTGAGAGACGGGTGAAAAACAATGTGGGATTTCTATTCCCCCATTGGAGATGGGAAAGGGCCCACCAACTGGTACCATGGAACTAGCCTGAGGTACCCCTAGAGGAGCTAAAGATTGATGGAACCCAGCTTGAAGAACCACCTGAAAAGTTCCAAGGAAATCGGAACTCTGTAGAGATGACAGGCCGCTATGAAAGCGACTATCATCCAAATGGAGTTAGGGACAAATTGAGCCAAGGGCAAGATCCAGTTGGAGACTATGTCTAGAAATAAAGGATGATGGAAGGGGAAAAGAACCCCCCTCCCCCCCGGAAGGCTAAAGCTGTGAAGGGCTATGGCCCAACACTTTTACTGTAGGGGCGCTCAGTCCCAGTAGCAGCAGCGATATCGCCGGCTTCCAGCTCCATCTCTATGCGGATCCCGATGATATCAGCGGGACCTAGAGAAGAAGACTGGGAACTGACCTCGACCTCAGTTAGGTCATAAACCAGACTAGGCATAGGAAGAGCCCAAATGAAGAGAAGGGGGTCATAGAAAATCCCATTGTCCAGTTCCTCGAGTTAGGAGATTGAAGAGTTAGAGATGGTAGACATTTTTGGCAGAAAAAGGCTCAGTCGAAGACTCAGAATAAGCAGAAGCAAGGGAGAAGCAGAAAGAAGAAGGCTGACGTGAGAAAGTGAAGTTGTAGAAGAGTTCTAGAGTTTTGAATGACTTCAAAATAAGTGACTTCAGAGGCCTATTGAAATTCTGGGTAGAAACCGATGAGCCAGAAGTGGTTCATTTATGCCTGCAACAAGTGCTGCAACCTTTCCAAAAATAAAGAACTCTTCATCTTCCCTCCGACAAGCTGAAACGGGTCAATCTCCCCAAATATGGAGCGGGTAGCAAGGTCAACGTTTCAGCCTCCTCTTAAAATAAAAGCTGGGAGCTTGAAATAAAATGGGGCTCCTCTTCGAGTATAACACGGGTCGGATATTGCTAAAACTAAACAGGAGCAACTTTCCAGCTTAGGCCACCCATCAGTTTTCCAAAACCAAGAGAACTCATCTTCTCTCAAAAATTGTTGTTGAAAAAAAAAGTGACCTTTCAAGAGTTGCAACCTCAAGATGGTAACTCTCGATACCTGAAGGTTAGCCTCACAAGCAGTTGCAAGAAAACAGTTTGATCTTTCAAGGGTCACATCCTATAGATAGCAGTTCATAATCCCTCAAGGATAGCCCCACACTTGGAGATGGTATTTTATAATACCTGAAAGTTAGGCAAACAACCTAGAAATGGCAATAATTAATGCCTGAAGGAAAAGCCCCCTGACCTGAAGATGGAGATCCCTGACGCCTGAAGGTCAAACTCGTAACTTGGAGATCGTAATTCTCAATACCTGTCGGTCAGATTGGCGATTTCTGAGCTCGCTGGGCATAAAGGTTGGTGATGATGGGTAAAACAGGTACGACCCGGATAAGTCCATAGAAGTGGGCAAAACCTGGAAGAAAGTCAACCCAAATAGGCCAAAGGCCCCATGCCTCCAATACCTGAAAGTCAAACTCATGAAGTCAACAAGGAAAGATGGGCAGCAACCCGCCAATACCAACCTCCCAGGTCAATGACCTTGAGGTCACCTACCTCCTAAATGATCGAGCAAAGGTATTGCCAGACCTCGACCTCAAGCTCCAATTCAACTCATAAATCTTCCATGCCATGACCAACAGTGTGAGCCTCCTAATCACTCCCAGGAGCCAAGGATCACTCGGTAAGACCTCACCAAAAGAAATTGAGACACTCAGCATCTACGGGGAGGTCGTGAAGTTGGTTTGAAGGTCACTTAGTGAGCTCATAGCTCTCGACCAGAGATATGAATGGCAAGACCTCTCGTCCTAGGGAAACTGCAACGATTCTAGCAACAATTGGCGGGATTCAACAAAATCCCAAAGTTATCCTAATTGCCTACAGTTATGTAATACGGAGCCCCAATCGAGGAGATAACTGATTTTCTCTTTCACTACTTAATCAAAACACACAGTCTAAGGACAGGCAACTAAGGCATCCTAAACAGGATAGTTTTCTTAGAACAATCTTTACCCTCAGTTATCTCTCAGAATACTAACTTAGGCATCAAAGCTCTTCCTCGGGCAACAGTCCCCTCCGATGACCCTTTCCTTCTTTTCTCAGGTTGTTGACCCCGAGCTTCATCAAGATCTGTGGGGTGACCCCGTGTTCATCTTTATTTAAATATGTTGAGGTTCATGGGATGTATTCTATAGAAATATTCAACCTTTGATAGTTTTGTTTACTCATTAAGCATTTGATTAACATTTGGATTCCTTAGCTAGAATCTTGAAGTGAGATTCTCTGTGAACGCCCTGATCTTCAATTATAACCCTTGGATATCCTTGTGTGACCCCTATTCAGTTATTCTTTATTTAAATAAATTCGTTTATGACTTTAAGTATTCTTTTAATTCTTGTTCTTCGTTATTTGTATATCCTTATGGAATATCTTGAATTCTTGTTACAATTCCTTGACCTTTGATTCCATCTGCAAGATATTATTATTTGTAATCATTAATGAAATTCTCTAACGACTTTCTTGCAAAATAGTTATTAGGGAATTTATTCCTTATTTTTCTAAAAAGATCCACAATTAGATCATGCATGTTTTATTCTCGAAAATAATATACCTGTGATTTCTTGAGTGGTGCACAGGCATCATGTTAGTCGGGTTGTCTCCTAAACGGTCTTGATAATGATTCTAGAATATGGTATCTATAAGGTTATAGAATGAACCTTTGACTAGAAAGTGCGAGCTAGTTTCAAGTGGTATCGGAAACCCTCTAAGATATTGTGTTGTTTGAATCCTTGTTACTGGATAGGTTAAAGCTGGGGATTCTGCATGGGTCGGGAAGATATTGGACTAACGACCTATGTGCACGAGTCAAATTATAAAGTGACCTTGAATATCTGTGCCAGGAGGTTTGGCATGGTAAGGAGTTCACTAAGTGATCAGATGGTACCCGGGGAATCGCTTCTTGAACCCTTGAACCTGAGGTGTGCGGTTGAAATTCGTGATCACTTCCGAAGTAATAAGGTTAGTAAAACGTTTTTGAAACAAAAGCTCATGACTTCTTATTTTATGAAATTCAATGCGTCCTCTGAGCGTATTGTTTTATGAATCTTTTTCTGGATCAAGAAATGAGTTCGAATATATTTCTGATAAAAAGAAAAGAAAACTAATTTGAGATTTCAATACTATTAAACATTATTCCCTCACTGAGCATTTTTATGCTCATTCATTCTCTTCTCTTTGTTCTTTCTATTCTTTTAGGTTCCTTCTAGGTGAAGCTCGAGATGCTAGCTAGCCTTGAGGAAGATAAGTATTATTCTGAGAGATCTCTGGATGCTGAGTAGTGTGAATATTTTCAAGTTCCTCATAAATTTTTGTAAGTTGTATAACTCAAACTAGATTCTTGTAATTGTATTTTAATTTTTCAGATTTCGGTGGTTTAAGTTTTTTTTGTTTAATTTTCACAGATTCTAGAAGCCTTGTGTGTTAGGTTAGCCTAATGCACGGCATGTAATGCTCCGAGACTCAGGGCGTTACATCTGAATTGATATGTAAATTTTTTAATTTTATGAATATTTCAAGTAAAATTGAAAAAACCTACAAGAATGATTCCCTAATTGAATTCATCTAAAAAACAAGAAATTGATTCTAACAAGTCCACTGAAGCAGATTTAGTAGTAGCCAAGGATGGTTCTTGAAATTGGATGGCATTGACACTGCAACTAAACACAGTGGCAATGGGAGGTTTGTTATTCATGTAAAAGTGGTGTTTACACATAAAGTCATGAGATAGGAATATGTAATTGATGAAGCTGGGAAGTAGCCTCCGGGTCACCCCAAAAAGCGATGACATCCATGATCACCACCTAAGAGGAAAAGGAATGGGTCACCAGAGAGGGCTGTCGCCCGAGGAAGCTCCAATGCCGAAGTAGTAATCTTGAGTAATGAACCCCAAAAAACTGTGTCCTTCTCCATAGAATGTTTTTAATTTGATTATATATTGACTTAAGTAAGTTACCTCTTTGATCAGAGCTCTTCAATTACGTGATAGTAGACAATTAGGATAATTGTCGGATCATATCATATCCCTCCAATTGCTCTTGGAATCGTGGAGTTTCCCTACGTTTGGATATCTTGCCATTCACGGCTCTGGTCAAGAGTTACAAGCTAGCAATGACCTTTAGACCAACTTCATGACCTACCCATGGATGTCGAAGGTCTCGACTATCTCTTCTGGGAGGTCGCATCGAGTGACTAAATTCTCGTGGAGGGTGTTAGGAGTTGCACACAGTTAGTCATGGCATGGAAAATGTATGAGACGAATTGGAACTCATCGGGTTGAAGCCGTGGTCCGGTGAGACCTCTCCTGAGCTCATTTTGGAGGTCGATGATAGGAGGTAGCTACACACTTTCTTGTTGACTCATGAGTCTGAGTTTCAGTTATTTGAGTCAGGGCTTAAGCCCATTTGGATTGACTTATCCGTTTCTTGCCCGTTTCTCCCATCAGTAATATAATTCTAATTGGTGGCAACTAAGGGAACTCCATAGTCATTGATATTTGTAGCATTCACGGACTATCTATTTCCATCTTTGCTACTTCTGATAAGTCAAGATACATAGAAATTTATATTATTTCTTTAAATTCCTTCAAATCAAGAAGCAGACATGAATCAGTTTGAAAATGTCAGATCTACTTTTCTTTTGAAAATATTAGTTTTAATATTAAATCTAATTATTAATAATGAAACCTGAATATTTAGAATTTCAATCCAATTTGTTTTATATTGCAATTCCAAAATCCAGAAAAATCATAATACAAGTGTCAAAGTAGCAAGCAATCTATGTTGAGGTTAACATAAAAAATCTTGGCACTAGATATACAAATGAAAAAGATAAAATTACCTGGGCTAATTGCTAGGAATTCTACTAAAGCGCCACTTCTCAACTTAAAGTTAGTTTGATGTCCAATAGCTCCCATTTTGATACACAAACATGGCTAGTTTTACCTAATTGACATTGAAACTCGTCCAATTAGATATATTGATTTTGACCTTAATAAATACGCATCGTCTCTCATATCAAATAATATATATATGAATTGATATGTAATAATTTGAGTATTACAAATTTCCCAATTACCACAGAACAAACCTACATGAATGGATCCCAACCTGAATTAATCTGAAAGAAAAGAAACTAACTTTGACAAATCCACTAAAACAATATTTTTTGGTGGTCGAAGATGATTCTGGAAATTGTGAAGTTAATTAGGATGCAATTGACACTACAACTAAACATAGTGACAATGAGGGAAAGTCAAATTAATTTGAGGGT